>JAWQFJ010028303.1:25491-52758 GCA_034096865.1 Theodoxus fluviatilis | reverse complement strand
CTGGCTTGTCAAGCATGGCTCCAGTGTCTTGTCCCTTGTGGCAGCAAGCTGGCTTGTCAAGCATGGCTCCAGTGTCTTGTCCCTTGTGGCAGCAAGCTGGCTTGTCAAGCATGGCTCCTGTGTGGATCTCAGGGCTGGAATGAAATATGGAGGCCTGACTTCTTGGCATTTAGGCAGTTCACGAATTGCCATTGTCTCAAAGTCAGTCACTTGCATATTGTTGATTTTAATATTGTATCACCTTTTTTGATAATCTGGACAGGTGTCTCCCTGTGGGTTGGAGGTAAGAATAGGTCCACTGCATCTCCCTACACAATTTGTAAGAGGGGAAATCATAGCTTGACTTGCTGTCACTCTAACCTGCTCTAATGATTCGGTGATCAGTGAGTGACCTCACATGGCCTACAAAGACTGGTAGTCCATAAAACATCATCCATAATCCTGGATAAGTAACAACAATTCTAAGATGACAGAAATACTTTTGATTCGGTTTGATCAGGTGGTTATAATAGCTGCTGCCATAAGAAATGTTGAAATATATTTTTTAATGAATTATTTGAGGAGTGTCCACAACATTTTAAGAGGGTTTATTTTTGGCCTGGGAGCTTGCCGAAATGATGACCACTTTTACCTACACGAGGCCTTACATTCACCTCTGTCGTGCAGCCTCCACCATTGGCAGATAGGTTGAAAACATCCTAGCTCTTCACTGTTCTTTTGGTGCTCAGTCCTGCTTTTAATACTACCCAGAATAGAAGGATATGCGACTCAAAAAAATGTATGACAGTAAAGATTTTGCTCTTCTGTTTTTGCTATTCCAGGCAGCAGTATTTTCGTGACTCAGCCAGCAGCATTTTGGTGACTGTATTCAGAAATAAGGGTTTTTTCCTATTCCTTTCCAGAACCTGCTTCTTTGTGGGAAACATTCCTGGTTCCTTTGTGATGGGTCACCTACCTCACCCACCTCCTCTGTAATGGACCTGACCGACTCCAAGTCCAACCCCCAGGTCCATGCCATTCTGCAGGGGTGGCAGCTCATGTCCCTGTGCGTCTCACTCTTCCTGCCCAAGCAAAGCATCATGTGGCTCCTCAAGGTTCACCTACATCGAAATGTTGACTCCAGGTATGAATGCCCTGAGGACGGTTTCTTTGAGTGAGAAAATCACAGTATGATGGGACTTCTGTGGCTCGTGATAGGCAGGAATACCAAATTAAAACAAACTGGTGGATTTATGCTTCATTCCTCGCTGTTCACGCACATTTTTAACAGAAGGGTAGCCAGCAGTTCTGCTTCCATCAGGAATAAATCGTAGTGCTAGAGTTTTCTCCCTTAGACTACCTTCTCTCATTTGGCATCGCTTGCTAAGTCGCTGCTTCAGAGTTGCTTCCCTTGACCAATATTGTTGCTCCCCTTGAGCCAAACGTGATTCAACCACCACCTAAAGTCATTTGCATACATTTAGAAGACATGAGCTTGTCAATGAGCATGTTTTATGCAGCTGAATTTGGTCATTTGCATTTTCTCAGCCTGTTTGTTCTTAGAATATGAAACATTGCATTGTCATTCACGTTAACCTAATCATCTTGAAACCACTTTTGGTCATCTTGAACAGTCCCTTCAGGGACGGAAGTCCAGAATTTGATCAGTGGTTTTAGTGCTCATCCACTGTCACTTACTACTAGTGTAGAAGCTTTGCACACTGCATGAAATTCTAGAGCTCTATCCTTGGACAATGTGCACAACTCGCCTTGCCTCGCCCCAGCGGGGAGTGAAGGTGTGATGGCACACTGTGGTGTGGTTACCCATTGCATGCACCCATGAGCTGGCTTTGGGCCGGAATGCCCTTTACAAAGTGGAGATGTGCGGGTATCTGACAGTGTGTGTCACCTGTCTGTCTACAATTGTGTTTGTTGCCAGTGACAGGATTGATCCTGGCTGGAAGATCAGGGGGTTATGTGCAAAGTGGTTTGCAACCCACACGTGGGTGCTGAGTCTCTGTATGAGAGTGAAATCTTTACCGTTATCTTGGCGGGATGGGATGTAGGTCTTCCTGGACAGGGTAGATGAACAATGGAGGGTGAGTGGACCTGCAGACCTGGGATGTGCACAACAATCACATCTGACTGACCCAGTGCATCACCGTGCCTCTAACTGCTTGTCTTGCTGCTGGGAACCGCACCTGGCAGACAGACTGGGTGGACCACGGGGTCTACAGCACAGGGTCCCGCTGGGGAGGAGGAGGCAGAAAGCAGCTCTGGCTGTGAGCTTTGCTTTTATTGATGCCATTTTTCACTTGCTTTCACCAGCTAGATGATCTTGTACATAACACTTTGGTCAATAGAGAAGGAACATTTTTTATTGTTGGAATGAAAGGCTTGCTATAGTGCAGAGATTTTTTTAAAAACATCAATGCATTGAAAAAAGTTTCCCAGCATTTGCCCTATGTTAGCTCCTAAGGCGTATCTTGAAGAGGTTTCATAACTTGCAGCCAAATACATCTTGCTATGAGGCATTGTGTGGCTGTTCCAGGACTGACGCGGGGAAGTACGCCATCTTCTGCCAGCGTGCCCTGGAGCGGACGGTGGTCAAGGGTCCGAGGGAGGCCAAGCCGTCCAGGATGGAGGTGATGTCCATGCTGCTGAGACACCCCTACCACCACTCCCAGCCCAACAGCATCCCCGTCCACCTCATCAACAGCGGCTACCAGGTGAGTGCCCCTGTCTGGCTGCCAGGTGAGTGCCCCTGTCTGGCTGCCAGGTGAGTGCCCCTGTCTGGCTGCCAGGTGAGTGTCCCTGTCTGGCTGCCAGGTGAGTGTCCCTGTCTGGCTGCCAGGTGAGTGTCCTGTCTGGCTGCCAGGTGAGTGCCCCTGTCTGGCTGCCAGGTGAGTGTCCGTGTCTGGCTGCCAGGTGAGTGTCCCTGTCTGGCTGCCAGGTGAGTGTCCCTGTCTGACTGCCAGGTGAGTGTCCCTGTCTGGCTGCCAGGTGAGTGTCCCTGTCTGGCTGCCAGGTGAGTGTCCCTGTCTGGCTGCCAGGTGAGTGTCCCTGTCTGGCTGCCAGGTGAGTGTCCGTGTCTGGCTGCCAGGTGAGTGCCCCTGTCTGGCTGCCAGGTGAGTGTCCCTGTCTGACTGCCAGGTGAGTGTCCCTGTCGGGCTGCCAAGTGAGTGAGTGTCCCTGTCTGGCTGCCAGATGAGTGTCCCTGTCTGGCTGCCAGGTGAACATCCCCATCCACTTCATCAACTGTGGTCATCACGTGAAAGTCGTTGTCAACATCAGCCATGAACACAAATAGAATTGGCCTTTCCACAGCAGTATGTGACACTGAGCTCCTCCTGCATTATCAGTAGTGGTACTTCTCAGCAGCATGTGACACTGAGCTCCTCCTGCATTATCAGTAGTGGTACTTCTCAGCAGCTTGTGACACTGAGCTCCTCCTGCATTATTAGTAGTGGTACTTCTCAGCAGCATGTGACAGTGAGCTCCTCCTGCATTATCAGTAGTGGTACTTCTCAGCAGCATGTGACACTGAGCTCCTCCTGCATTATCAGTAGTGGTACTTCTCAGCAGCATGTGACACTGAGTTCCTCCTGCGTTATCAGTAGTGGTACATCTCAGCAGCATGTGACACTGAGCTCTTCCTGCATTATCAGTAGTGGTACTTCTCAGCAGCATGTGACACTGAGCTCCTCCTGCATTATCAGTAGTGGTACTTCTCAGCAGTATGTGACACTGAGCTCCTCCTGCGTTATCAGTAGTGGTACATCTCAGCAGCATGTGACACTGAGCTCTTCCTGCATTATCAGTAGTGGTACTTCTCAGCAGCATGTGGCACTGAGCTCCTCCTGCATTATCAGTAGTGGTACTTCTCAGCAGCATGTGACACTGAGCTCCTCCTGCATTATCAGTAGTGGTACTTAGCAGCATGTGACACTGAGCTCCTCCTGCATTATCAGTAGTGGTACTTCTCAGCAGCATGTGACACTGAGCTCCTCCTGCATTATCAGTAGTGGTACTTCTCAGCAGCATGTGACACTGAGCTCCTCCTGCATTATCAGTAGTGGTACTTCTCAGCAGCATGTGACACTGAGCTCTTCCTGCATTGTCAGTAGTGGTACATCTCAGCAGCATGTGACACTGAGCTCCTCCTGCATTATCAGTAGTGGTACTTCTCAGCAGCAGTAGCTCCCCAGGGGAGCCTTCTCCTCATATGTAGTTGCTATCATATAAGCGTCCCCTATTCTCATCATTATCAACAGTAGGAAGCAGGGGGACACTTACGTCAGCATCAGCCAACATTATCAACAGTAGGAAGCAGGGGGACACTTACGTCAGCATCAGCCAACATTATCAACAGTAGGAAGCAGGGGGACACTTACGTCAGCATCAGCCAACATTATCAACAGTAGGAAGCAGGGGGACACTTACGTCAGCATCAGCCAACATTATCAGCAGTAGGAAGCAGGGGGACACTTACGTCAGCATCAGCCAACATTATCAGCAGTAGGAAGCAGGGGGACACTTACGTCAGCATCAGCCAACATTATCAACAGTAGGAAGCAGGGGGACACTTACGTCAGCATCAGCCAACATTATCAGCAGTAGGAAGCAGGGGGACACTTGACTTACGTCAGCATCAGCCAACATTATCAACAGTAGGAAGCAGGGGGACACTTACGTCAGCATCAGCCAACATTATCAGCAGTAGGAAGCAGGGGGACACTTACGTCAGCATCAGCCAACATTATCAGCAGTAGGAAGCAGGGGGACACTTACGTCAGCATCAGCCAACATTATCAGCAGTAGGAAGCAGGGGGACACTTACGTCAGCATCAGCCAACATTATCAACAGTAGGAAGCAGGGGGACACTTACGTCAGCATCAGCCAACATTATCAGCAGTAGGAAGCAGGGGGACACTTACGTCAGCATCAGCCAACATTATCAACAGTAGGAAGCAGGGGGACACTTGACTTACGTCAGCATCAGCCAACATTATCAGCAGTAGGAAGCAGGGGGACACTTACGTCAGCATCAGCCAACATTATCAGCAGTAGGAAGCAGGGGGACACTTACGTCAGCATCAGCCAACATTATCAACAGTAGGAAGCAGGGGGACACTTACGTCAGCATCAGCCAACATTATCAACAGTAGGAAGCAGGGGGACACTTGACTTACGTCAGCATCAGCCAACGTTATCAGCAGTAGGAAGCAGGGGGACACTTACGTCAGCATCAGCCAACGTTATCAGCAGTAGGAAGCAGGGGGACACTTACGTCAGCATCAGCCAACATTATCAGCAGTAGGAAGCAGGGGGACACTTACGTCAGCATCAGCCAACATTATCAGCAGTAGGAAGCAGGGGGACACTTGACTTACGTCAGCATCAGCCAACATTATCAGCAGTAGGAAGCAGGGGGACACTTACGTCAGCATCAGCCAACATTATCAGCAGTAGGAAGCAGGGGGACACTTACGTCAGCATCAGCCAACATTATCAGCAGTAGGAAGCAGGGGGACACTTACGTCAGCATCAGCCAACATTATCAGCAGTAGGAAGCAGGGGGACACTTACGTCAGCATCAGCCAACATTATCAGCAGTAGGAAGCAGGGGGACACTTACGTCAGCATCAGCCAACGTGGCCACTAGAGGAACATCAGCCTGCCTTTGTCCTCTGTCAAAATGGCCACCAGGGCCCGTATTCACAACGGCGATTTATCGGCGATTTATTTTAACTCCGATTTATCTCTAAACTCAAACGATTCCAACTGCCTGTTCCGCTCTCCCTTGGCTGGAAACCAGTATATATAGCAAAGCGCAACCTAGGATCCTCTGACGAGCGTACCTTATCTAACCGATCAAGATAACGCGGGGCTAGGGGATAAATCGAGTGTTAAAAAGATAAATCGCCGTTGTGAATACGGGCCCTGGTGATTATTCTTGCCCCAGTAACCTCTCGCTTATCATCCTGGTTTTCAGTTTATGCAGTGGCATTCCACTGTGTCCTTAGGACATAGAGATCTTTTCCAGTCCCACTCATCTCGTGTGGGTTCAATGTTGGCTTTTTCTCCAAGTAGTCGGTTACCATGTGAGTTGGGGGTGAGAATAGACCCACTGTGGGTTGGGGGTAAGAATAGACCCACTGTGGGTTGGGGGTAAGAATAGACCCACTGTGGGTTGGGGGTAAGAATAGATCCACTGTGGGTTGGGGGTAAGAATAGACCCACTGTGGGGTGGGGGTAAGAATAGACCCACTGTGGGTTGGGGGTGAGAATAGACCCACCGAATGACTGGAGAAATTGAGACTTGACTTGCTCTGACTTGTTTCAATGAGTTTGTGATCAGTGGCCTTACATAGCCAACACAGGCTGATAGATTGTAGAACTTGCATTCATTCATTCATTCATTCCAGGTGGTCAGCTTTGATGGTTCCACCACGGTGCAGGAGTTTGTCCAGTCCCTCAACAAGATGATTGGAGTGCGGGACTGCAGCCAGTCCGGCTTTGCCCTCTTCACGGACGATCCGTCTGGCCAGAACATCGAGCACTGTCTGCAGAGCCATCTCAAGGTGACAGTGCCACCTGCTCCTCTCTCCTGAGCCTCATCCTCCTGCTTCTTCCTCTCCTCCTCCCTCTCCTCCTCCACATTCCTGTCCTCCTGCTTCTTCCTCTCCTCCTCCACATTCCTGTCCTCCTGCTTCTTCCTCTCCTCCTCCACATTCCTGTCCTCCTGCTTCTTCCTCTCCTCCTCCCTCTCCTCCTCCACATTCCTGTCCTCCTGCTTCTTCCTCTCCTCCTCCCTCTCCTCCTCCACATTCCTGTCCTCCAGCTTCTTCCTCTCCTCCTCCACATTCCTGTCCTCCTGCTTCTTCCTCTCCTCCTCCCTCTCCTCCTCCACATTCCTGTCCTCCAGCTTCTTCCTCTCCTCCTCCCTCTCCTCCTCCACATTCCTGTCCTCCTGCTTCTTCCTCTCCTCCTCCACATTCCTGTCCTTCTGCTTCTTCCTCTCCTCCTCTCTCTCCTCCTCCACATTCCTGTCCTCCTGCTTCTTCCTCTCCTCCTCCCTCTCCTCCTCCACATTCCTGTCCTGCTTCTTCCTCTCCTCCTCCACATTCCTGTCCTCCAGCTTCTTCCTCTCCTCCTCCCTCTCCTCCTCCACATTCCTGTCCTCCTGCTTCTTCCTCTCCTCCTCCCTCTCCTCCTCCACATTCCTGTCCTCCAGCTTCTTCCTCTCCTCCTCCCTCTCCTCCTCCACATTCCTGTCCTCCTGCTTCTTCCTCTCCTCCTCCACATTCCTGTCCTTCTGCTTCTTCCTCTCCTCCCCTCTCCCCCTCCACATTCCTGTCCTCCTGCTTCTTCCTCTCCTCCTCCCTCTCCTCCTCCACATTCCTGTCCTCCTGCTTCTTCCTCTCCTCCTCCACATTCCTGTCCTCCTGCTTCTTCCTCTCTTCCTCCCTCTCCTCCTCCACATTCCTGTCCTCCAGTGCCAGCTCATCCTACTTTCTCTCTTCTCTCTCAGATTCTCTTCTTCTCAGGTCATTACCCTTTCCTTCATCCTCTCACTCAATTGTTCTTTTCTTTTGTCTCCTGCTCTTTGCTGTGTTGGTGTTTCATGGTTGACTGTGCATACATCTTCAGTAGCTGTTACATGCAACGTAATTAGGATGGACACCTCGTTGACAGTCATTGGATAAAAATGCACTGTGTGTCAAAAATATTCTTCATTAGATAATGTGTGACTTCAGGTTTTGGTTACTTTTTTAATGTTAAAAACCATGTAAAAGTATGGAACTAACTCAGATGGAGGTAAGCTTAAATTTGCAAGTGCTTTTTCCTTCTTTTCCTCTTCAGATATGTAGAAATTTACCACTGGTGAAATCAATGTGTTCATACTCTACCACAAGTGTGATGTGCACTTTGTGATAGACCGTCCTCACGATGTGAAATTGTTTGCAGATTTGCGACGTCATCTCGAAATGGGAGGAAGCCTATCTCAGCAGCCTTCCTGTTGCTCCCCAGGATCAGACGCGCACCGTTCGGCTCCTCTACAAAAACAGGTGATATGTCTGTCTGATGGAAGTCTGCAGATAAGGTGTGGTGTTTGGTGCTGTGGAAGGCAGACAAGGTGTGTGGTGCTGTGGAAGGCAGACAAGGTGTGTGGTGCTGAGGAAGGCAGACAAGGTGTGTGGTGCTGAGGAAGGCAGACAAGGTGTGTGGGGCTGAGGAAGGCAGACAAGGTGTGTGGTGCTGTGGAAGGCAGACAAGGTGTGTGGTGCTGAGGAAGGCAGACAAGGTGTGTGGTGTGTGGTGCGGAGGAAGGCAGACAAGGTGTGTGGTGCTGAGGAAGGCAGACAAGGTGTGTGGTGCTGAGGAAGGCAGACAAGGTGTGGTGTGTGGTGCTGAGGAAGGCAGACAAGGTGTGTGGTGCTGAGGAAGGCAGACAAGGTGTGGTGTGCTGAGGAAGGCAGACAAGGTGTGTGGTGCTGAGGAAGGCAGACAAGGTGTGTGGTGCTGAGGAAGGCAGACAAGGTGTGTGGTGTGTGGTGCTGTGGAAGGCAGACAAGGTGTGTGGTGCTGAGGAAGGCAGACAAGGTGTGTGGTGCTGAGGAAGGCAGACAAGGTGTGTGGTGCTGAGGAAGGCAGACAAGGTGTGTGGTGCTGAGGAAGGCAGACAAGGTGTGTGGTGCTGAGGAAGGCAGACAAGGTGTGTGGTGTGTGGTGCTGAGGAAGGCAGACAAGGTGTGTGGTGCTGAGGAAGGCAGACAAGGTGTGTGGTGTGTAGTGCTGTGGAAGGCAGACAAGGTGTGTGGTGCTGAGGAAGGCAGACAAGGTGTGGTGTGTGGTGCTGAGGAAGGCAGACAAGGTGTGTGGTGCTGAGGAAGGCAGACAAGGTGTGGTATGTGGTGCTGTGGAAGGCAGACAAGGTGTGGTGTGCTGAGGAAGGCAGACAAGGTGTGTGGTGCTGAGGAAGGCAGACAAGGTGTGTGGTGCTGAGGAAGGCAGACAAGGTGTGGTGTGTGGTGCTGAGGAAGGCAGACAAGGTGTGTGGTGCTGAGGAAGGCAGACAAGGTGTGTGGTGCTGAGGAAGGCAGACAAGGTGTGTGGTGCTGAGGAAGGCAGACAAGGTGTGTGGGGCTGAGGAAGGCAGACAAGGTGTGTGGTGCTGTGGAAGGCAGACAAGGTGTGTGGTGCTGAGGAAGGCAGACAAGGTGTGTGGTGTGTGGTGCGGAGGAAGGCAGACAAGGTGTGTGGTGCTGAGGAAGGCAGACAAGGTGTGTGGTGCTGAGGAAGGCAGACAAGGTGTGGTGTGTGGTGCTGAGGAAGGCAGACAAGGTGTGTGGTGCTGAGGAAGGCAGACAAGGTGTGGTGTGCTGAGGAAGGCAGACAAGGTGTGTGGTGCTGAGGAAGGCAGACAAGGTGTGTGGTGCTGAGGAAGGCAGACAAGGTGTGTGGTGTGTGGTGCTGAGGAAGGCAGACAAGGTGTGTGGTGCTGAGGAAGGCAGACAAGGTGTGTGGTGCTGAGGAAGGCAGACAAGGTGTGTGGTGCTGAGGAAGGCAGACAAGGTGTGTGGTGCTGAGGAAGGCAGACAAGGTGTGTGGTGCTGAGGAAGGCAGACAAGGTGTGTGGTGTGTGGTGCTGAGGAAGGCAGACAAGGTGTGTGGTGCTGAGGAAGGCAGACAAGGTGTGTGGTGTGTAGTGCTGTGGAAGGCAGACAAGGTGTGTGGTGCTGAGGAAGGCAGACAAGGTGTGGTGTGTGGTGCTGAGGAAGGCAGACAAGGTGTGTGGTGCTGAGGAAGGCAGACAAGGTGTGGTATGTGGTGCTGTGGAAGGCAGACAAGGTGTGGTGTGCTGAGGAAGGCAGACAAGGTGTGTGGTGCTGAGGAAGGCAGACAAGGTGTGTGGTGCTGAGGAAGGCAGACAAGGTGTGGTGTGTGGTGCTGAGGAAGGCAGACAAGGTGTGTGGTGCTGAGGAAGGCAGACAAGGTGTGTGGTGCTGAGGAAGGCAGACAAGGTGTGTGGTGCTGAGGAAGGCAGACAAGGTGTGTGGTGCTGAGGAAAGCAGATAAGGCATCCGCAGGATCAGGATCATGGCGACAATGAACCCTGTGGGTTTGGTGTAAAAATAGACCCACCACGTCTCCCTATGCGATTTGTAAAAGACAAATGATTCCAGAAATTGAGACTTGCTGTTAATGGAACTGGGGCTGTAGTGGGGCTCTGTGGCCAAGTGGTCAGTGCTCTTGACCTGCTGTCAGTTGTGGCTAGTGGGTTCAAAGCTGCACCGATCCCAGTGTTGTGTCACTGAGCAAGTTGCTTTATTCACATTGCTCCTCCCCACCCACCCAGGGGTAACATGTCTACCTGTGAGGGCTTAGCTGGAAAATGGTGGAAAATAACCTTGGCATATTCATCTGCAGCCTAGTTGCCTGCTCCCCATGGAGTAGAGATGGTGTTTGAGTGATAAAATGAGCTGCTCGATGACTAGAGGGTAAAAGTGTGCTGTTAGAACATGCATTGATGGGTGAAAAGTCTTTATACAAAAAGCCACCTTTACCCTCTGCTGACTCGGTGAGTTTTGTGATCGATGGTCTTACAGTCTGCAAAGGCTAATACTAGGTAGTAAAACTCCATTCATTCAATTTCGGATCATGAAGAATGCAAGGGAATATAACTGTCACTCAGACTAACAATGATGTCTCATGATATGGCGACCAGGGCGTATTCCAGCATCGCCCACGTCACCTGTAGCTAGGACACCTTGTGTCGGGGCTGTACACGTAGCATACTCCAGTGGATAGAGCGCGTGTCCCAAACCACGCACGGCTGGTGGTTGCTGCATTTAAAGCTGCACAGATCCTAGACTTGCATCCTTGGGCAAAATGCTTCATTCATATTGCCACTCCTCTCCCTGCAGTCAAACCAGATGCGCATTGTGTGGATGCGAGGAAAGCAAGGATCTTTGCAAGGAACAGGCAGGTGTTAACATTTGGTAGCCTTTACATCTGCATGTGCACATGATGACCTTTACATCTGCATGTGCACATGATGAGCTTTACATCTGCATGTGCACATGATGACCTTTACATCTGCATGTGTTGACACATGTTGACACCTGAGCAGAGAAGGATGAAGCATTTCGGGCAGAGACCTTCATCAGTTTTGTCCGTCAGTAAAGCAGTAATTCTCACACCTGCAGGCGGTCCTTGTGGTCAATCTGTTTTGTCTTCGGGAATCTTAACCACCTTTCCAACAAAGATTCGTTTTCTGTGTTCAGAGTGTGCTTCCGGAGCAATCTTCGGAGTGAGACGGAGAAGGAAAAACAGCTGCTTGCCTTGCAGACCAACGAGGAGATTGTCCACGGCCGCTTCCCCCTCAATCGGGATCTGGCCCTGGAGCTTGCCTCTCTCATGGCCCAGGTACCTGTCATTCTTTCCATGTGTGTTCGGTGTGTGTGTGTGTGTGTGTGTGCACATGCGTGTGCGCTTGCGTGTGTGTGTGTATGCATGAATGAATACGTGAGGGCGAGTGCACTCCTATTTCTGTATACATTTCTATATTTGTCTGCCACTTTGCCAGTCTGGTGGCTTGTGTCCAACTGAATTTGCTCTGTCTGTCTGTCTGTCTGTCTGTCTGTCTGTCTGTCTGTCTGTCTGTCTGTCTGTCTGTCTGTCTGTCTGTCTGTATCTCTCTCAATTTGTTTACCTTTGTTTTCAGCAAACTCTTATTAATTTTGTTGCTATCAGCCTCAGTGCTTCAGCACACGCATACACACACACACACACACACACACATATGCACTTACACACATACACACAGGCAAGCACGCATGTTCAGTGCAGCCATGGCTGTGTGTGCAGGTGAAGTACGGGGACGTGCGAGGGGGTGAGGGGGGAGGCGCCCAGCCAGACCTGGGCCTGGTGCTGGACAAGTTCTTCCCTCACAAGTACCTGCCTGCTGGGGAGGAGGACCTGAGGTACGCCATTGTCTGTCGTGTGTGTGCGTGCGTGCATTCATGCGGAGGGGTGTTTTTGTGTGTGCGTGTGTGTGTATGTGTGTGAGTGCATGCGTGTGTGTGTGTGTGTGTGTGTGTGTGTGTGTGTGTGTGTGTGTGTGTGTGTGTTAGTGCATGTGTGTTTGTGTATGTGCGTGTGTGCGTGTATGCATATGTGTGTGTGTGCATGTGTGTGTGTGTGTATTGTGTGTGTGTGTGTGTGTGTGTGTGTGTGTGTGTGCGCGCGCGTGAGTGCGTATGATTGTGCATGTGTGCATGCATGTGTGCATGTGAGTGTGTGTGTGTGTATATGTATGCATGCATATGTCTGTGTGTGTGTGTGTGTGTGTGTGTGTGTGTGTGAGTATTCATAGAAGGAACAAGGAATCACCCTGTTTCGAAAGTCAGAAACATTGATTGGCTTGTATTTGTATGTATTCCAACCAAAAGCTTCGACAAAGTGCATGTTAGGTAAGCAAAACCTTCTGCCAGATGACTTCGCATGTGTTTTTTGTCAAAATGCAATTTGCAGGGGTAAAGGTTTTTAAACGCACAGAATGGTTTTTATTCTATTTGTTGTGTGGGGGTTTGTGTGAGGGTTGGGGTGAGTTTGGAGGGGGGTTTGTAGTCAGTTTTCACAGTGATCATTCTTGCACCATTGGAAAGCTTGGTCTGTTGTGCTTTTGAAGCTATGCGTTTCTCAAAATGTATCTCTTAAAATAAACATAAAAATCATCATGGCAGGGCTGCATTCAGCTCGATAGCAGCCCTAACTCAGGCAAGGCAATTCGACATTACATGCAGAGCTATGTGATGAGGGCTAATCTTGCTCAGCTACATGATCAAGTAGAAAAGCACGCCAGGGACACTGAATGTTCATGTCCTCGAACAGTTTGCCTGAAAAGTGCGTTTAAGTGTGTGAATATCAACTTTTTGTTGCCTTACCTCGACTGTGTAGCTCCTGCGGAGGAAATTTAGAGAGCATTTCCTCAAAGTTGCTGTTGGCATGACACCTGTCTTCAAATGGGGGTAACATCTACAGTTTTGTCCTACAGCGTTCATACCTATAATAGAAAAGACTGCAGATTTAAATAATTCTTCCATCTCCAAACACCACAACATCGAGTTAGGACTGGTTTTGTGAGGCCAGTCCTGTTTGCAATGACGTGCTGCAGGCAGCTCAAGGCCAGGCTGGGGGACAGGTGGGCTGCACTGCGGGGGCGGACAGCTCAGGACTGCGTGCGTGTGTACCTGGCCGTGACACGCAAGTGGCAGTTCTGCGGTGCCAAGGTGTTCCATGCCAAGGTACCACTCCAAGCTTCCTGTATTAAGAAGTCCTCCTCCTCCTTCTCCTCCTCCTCCTCCTCCTCCTCCTTCTCCTCCTCGTCCTCCCCCTCCCCCTCCCCCTCGTCCTCGTCCTCGTCCGCGTCCTCCTCCTCCTCCTCCTCCTCCTCCTCCTCCTCCTCCTCCTCCTCCTCCTCCTCCTCCTCCTCCTCCTCCTCCTCCTCCTCCTCCTCCCCCTCTTTCTCCTCCCCCTCTTACTCCTCCCCCTCTTCCCCCTCCCCCTTTTCCTCCTCTTCCCCCCCTCCCCCTGTCTGGCATGCACGTCCTCCAGGACGTCCAGCTGGAGTGTTACGCACTTTCAGGGCAGGGTTGTCATTTAGTGTGGTCGGGTTGATTCAGGACAAGACATAGTCTCTCTGTAAGAAATTTAAGAAATTTAAACTAATTTCTATGTTTTCTTGACATACTTACCAGTAGACAACTCATAGGTATATGATCTTTCACCTCGAAAAAAGATTTGCATAAATCTTCCCCACCCACGTGGCCACCCCATAAGCCAATGAAGTGGCTTCATCCATAGCGTCATAGCCAGTGAAAGGGAGGCAACTCTACCATTTCCCGCGCATGCGCTCAGATACCAGGGTACTGGCCACGTGGCCTCACTTTCGACAACACACCGAGACTGGTGAAGATGCACAAAAATGGGGAGGAGGGTGGGAAAAATAATGTTGTCTACTGGTAAGTATGTCAAGAAAACATAGAAATTAGTTTAAATTTCTTAAAGTTTTCTATCCATACTGACCAGTAGACAACTCATAGGTATGATTACCCCAGCGGGAGGCGGGTGTGCATCCACGCAACAAAACTGCCAACAACTCACCACTCAAAGGCGAACAGCCGAACCCACCACAACCAACTTGTTGATGCCAAAGGTATCATCCAGACGACGGACGCGAACGTCACGCAGGTAGTGATGCGTGAAAACGCAGCCACTGCGCCAGAACGCCTCCCTCATGAGATGAGCCAGCGATACATTCTTGGCAAAAGCCACAGAGGTCGCCACTTGCGAAGCTCATGAGGTCTGGATGCACCAACCGGAGGCAGAAGGCTCGCATGCCGATACGCATCCGCGATCAAGAGACGAATCCAGGAGGAAATGGATGTCGTCGATATCTCGCCGTGATCAATTTCAAGGAAAGAAAAAGCCTACGTCGGCGACAACGACGAGACTGAGTTCTGGCCAAGTAACATTCAGTGCACGGACCGGACAGTGGACACAGTCAGGCTCGTGCGAAACGACGATACAAGAGAGACTCGTAATCGCAATACTCTGACAGTCGGAAAGAGCACTCTGATTCTTGCAACGAAACTGCGTGAACACGCAGTCACTACGCCAGAACACCATCCTCATGAGAGGAGACAGCGACACAGTCTTGGCAAAAGCCATAGAGGTCGCTACCTATGAATCCCATGAGAATTAGCCACGTGAACCTGCGTCCGACAGCAGCCAAGCAGAAAGTCTCAACAAGCTCGCATTTGGGTGGCCAATACCCGAACGAGGTTGCACGAGAGTGCACGCAGAGAGTTGGAGCTCGATGGGCTCCCCATCCGCCAGAGCCAGCAGATCAGGGAACCAGGAAGCTCCAGGCCAGAGAGGCGCGACCAGGATCATGCGAGGACGCTCCAGGGCGACCTTGGCCAACACCTTCGGAAGAAGGCGCGTGGGAGGAAAAGCGTATACTTCCATGCCCGACCACGACCGAGCGAAAGCATCTCGGCCGAGAGCCATTGGATCATGCATAGGCGAGAAGTAACATGGCAAACGCGCGTTGAACCGGGTGGCAAACAGATCCACCATCGGTTTGCCCCAACGAAGCCACACCCGTTCTAGCGCCTGATGCGCTACAGTCCACTCTGTAGGCAGAACCTGATCCCTCCGACTCAAATCATCAGCCAGCACATTCAACTTCCCGGGAATGAACTCCGTGGAAATGGAAATACCATGGGAAGAAGCCCAGACCAGAATCTCCTCAGCCTTGAGAGACAGAGTCGTAGAGACTGTGCCTCCTTGATGCCTGAGATAACTCAGACATGTGACACTGTCCCCTGAGACTGTCACGTGCCGATTCCGCAAGACCGACAGCAATCCCTGAAGGGAGAGAAAAACTGCCTCCATCTCCAGAAAGTTGATGTGCAGCCGCGATTCGCTCTCAGACCAGAGACCGGACACCGAGTCCG
Organism: Theodoxus fluviatilis; assembly: GCA_034096865.1. Lineage (NCBI taxonomy): Eukaryota > Metazoa > Mollusca > Gastropoda > Cycloneritida > Neritidae > Theodoxus > Theodoxus fluviatilis. Next base: position 37,248 of record JAWQFJ010028303.1, on the reverse strand, counting down.
TGTCTGTGTGCCCACCCCAACCGCTCCTAGAAGCATCTGTGAACAGATAGATGAGAGGACCACAGGGTCGGATCGGAACAGACGACTGGAGCCACGTCACGTCCGTCCAGCGCAAAGTGGCCGCGCGAAACCACTCCCCCAGCACCACAATCTGATCAAAATCTGAGCAGTTGGAGACTCGGCTGGCAAGTTGCCTCTGAAGAGGCCTCTTGGCGACCCGAGCCAAAGGCAACAGGGTAGCCATAGACTCCATCTTGCCCAGCAAAGAGAGAAGGGTGCGATAAGGAGCGGACTCCACACCACGTAAGTGTGAGAGCAGAGCAACCAACGACTGCAACCTGTCCGAAGAAGGACGGACAGAGAAGGCGATAGTGTCAAACTGCATGCCTAGGTACTGAAAGGTAGTCGATGGGAGGAAATCAGATTTCTTCAGAGAGAAATTGAAACCCAGGCTCTGTGCAAGGTGAACAACCGTCCCCGTGTCATGGGCACATTGCTGAGATGAGCGATGCAACACCAACCAATCGTCCAGATACATCCGCAGACGAACTCCCCTGCCCCTCACCACCATCGCCAACTGTTTGGTGACCTTGGTGAAAATGAAAGGAGCCGTAGATAGTCCGAATGGGAGAGCAACGAATTGCAACACCCTGTCTCCCCAGACGAAGCGCAGATACTTCCACATGTCCGAGTGCATCGAGATATGAAAGTACGCGTCCTGAAGGTCCAATGACGTGGCAAAATCACCAGGACGGATTGCATCACGTACCGACCTGGCCGACTCCATCTTAAACGGCATCTCGCGAACAGACTTGTTCAAGCGAGAGAGGTCTAACACCGGGCGAAAACCACCAGAATGTTTCACAACTGCAAAAATTCTGGAGTAAAACCCCGGTGAGACCGGCGACACCTCCTGAACCACCTTTTTCTCCAGCAGAGAAGCGACCTCCTTTTCCAACACCCTTACCTTCTCAGGGTGAAGGGGCTTAGGAAAGGCCAGAGGCTCACGAGACAGACGCGGGGGGGTCGTGAACGGAATTCTATAGCCATCACGCACCACCCTCAGAATAGCGCTGTCGTGAATCTGCCGACGCCAAACGGCAAAAGCCCGTTTTAGAGCGTCCGCGCGCGTAGGGCGGGAGCGCAGACAGCGTGGCAAAGCACCGCAGCACACAGACTCCAACACCGACTGACGGTGGAAACGAGGCACATCCGAAGCGAATGTCTCTTGCGCAAGAGGAATCGTCGGATGCTCCTCTCCCACCAGAGAAGCGTCAACATCCGATGTGGTCGGGTAGAATACACCGCCATCATCCGACTGGGACGCGTAGTCAATGCACGAGGAGGGAGAAGGCCGAAACCCGACCCCCGGAACCGACCGACGCACCGGAGACCCCGTGTAAGGAGAAACACGGGAGGCGGTCCCAGAAGGAGAGCCGGAAGGCAGCCGGGCGGACCGCCGTCGAAAACCCTCAGAGTCCGCAGACCCATGGGAGCGACTAGCAGAAACCCGCACCGGACTGAGCGATCGCGAAATCGAGCGTGACAAATCCCGAGGGATATAGTGTCGCGACTCGACGCTCCGCTCACGCCTAGACCCCCGAGAACGAACGGGAGAATCAGAGTCAAAGGGAAGATCGCGATCTGACAAGCGAACGCCCGATCCCCCAAGACCGGAGACAGGGTGCTGATCGAACTGCAAAAGCAAGCGATCGTCAGACACGCACCGCCTAGGGCGAGAATCTCGCACAAAAACACGTGATCGCGGGGGCGCCAAGGACCGGGGACGAACATCAGCACCGCGCGTGCCGTGAACGGACCCCCGCCCAACCCCATCCACTGCTCGATCGTGTCGAGACTCCCGACAAGGATGATCACGATCGAGTAATAGACCAGGCAATCGTTGTGAAAACAAGAGAGGCTGATGATCAGACCGCAAAGCCAAAGACTGTGCACGGTCGAAAGCAACGCCCCGCCGGTCGCGCTGATCGCCACGATCCCCAGATCGAGGAACAGAACGCCCGGAAGAGAAAGCAGCATGCCGATCGAACCAACCGGGCAAAGACGCCGTGGAATCGATCGCAACGCTCTGCCTGCCCCGTGACGCCGGAACGTCACGATGTGCGGAACGATCGGCGGATCGTCCGACAGCCAAGGCCGCATGTTGATCAGACCAGACGGGCATAGCCTCTGTGTGGTCGATCGCAACGCATCGCCTATAGCTTGATCCGCACCCAGCACGATCGATTGAACGATCCTCTGATCGCCAGTGACCCAAGGCAGTGTGTTGATCGTATCGTGCGGCCGAAGCCTCGCGTTGATCGATAGCAACATTCTGCCGATATCGCGACGCGTGTCGGATATGATCGACTGGACGACCCAGAGAAGGCCAGGAAACCGAAGCAACCTGCGGATCAGATCGCACGGGCAGAGCCCCCGTGCGATCGAAAGCCGAGTACGGAACGATCGGCCGATCGTCCGAACCCAAGGCCCCCTGCTGATCGAACCATACGGGCAGAGCCTCCGTGTGTTCGATCGCAACGCATCGCCTGAATCCTGATCCACCCCCATCACGATCGATCAAGTGATCATCGGATGGCCAGTAACCCAAGTCAGCGCGCTGATCGAATCGTGCGGCCGAAGCCTCGCTTTGATCGATAGCAACGCTTTGTCGAGATCGCGACTCGTGTCGGATATGATCGACTGGGAGACCAGGAGAAGGCCAGGAAACCGAGGCCACATGCGGATCAGATCGCACGGGCAGAGCTCCCGTGCGATCGATAGCTGTGCCCATCCCACCGAGGGATTCGTCACCGGCGCGACTTACCTCCGAAGGAGAAACCGACCGGTGCGACGCCACACTCTGGGAAGCTGAAAGAAAGGCAGCTGCAGACAAATTCACCAAACATGCAGCAGCCGCCTGGGGACCCAGAACTGGCTCCGAAACTCCGCCCGAGCCAGCCGCCCTAGACAGAGTGTCCGGTAAGGAAGAGGTGTCGATAGAAGGAACTTTCGCCGACACCACCACCCCCTTACACGCGGAGGAAGAGGCCGAACGAGTTATACTCGAACCCGACCTCGACCTCTTACCTGTTGAAGAGGAAGGAGGAATAGACAAACCACCCTTCCCCTTCGAAACAGAGCCGCGCTCGCTCACCCGCACCTTCTCCGTACCCTGAAGCGGGTGCGGAAGGCGCGCCGCCATGAAGCCAAAATGGCGAACAAAATGGCGAACAAAATGGCGGGCGGCCCAGCGTCAACTCGACGCAAGCCGTAGCAAGAACACGCACGCAGCACAAAACGTTGCAACCAGCGACACACGCCCACAACGTACCTAGCCGAAGCTAGCAACAACAGACAACAAATATAACTGAACCGAACCGTGCACTGAGGAAACCGGCGGGAACAGAATTTGAAGCAAAAACGAATTAACAGAAATTCGAAACAACGGCGAGGGCCGTAGAAGTATGTTGTACTTCCCCACAGCCAACGTCGCCACGGCCGTCAGCAAATCCTAGAAAGTCCGCACACAAGTGAAGACTGGAGGAAACCAAAGTACATCCATGCACTCCAGTCGAAAAGTCGAAAGTGAGGCCACGTGGCCAGTACCCTGGTATCTGAGCGCATGCGCGGGAAATGGGAGAGTTGCCTCCCTTTCACTGGCTATGACGCTATGGATGAAGCCACTTCATTGGCTTATGGGGTGGCCACGTGGGTGGGGAAGATTTATGCAAATCTTTTTTCGAGGTGAAAGGTCATATACCTATGAGTTGTCTACTGGTCAGTATGGATAGAAAACCGGTATTTCCAGTGAACATGAATTTGTATGTGCAGGAGGTTATGTATGTGAATGCATGTCAGTCTGCATTTATGTGTGTGTGTGTGTGTGTGTGTGTGTGTGCGCGCGCGCGCGTGTGTGTGTGTGTGTGTGTGTGTGTGTGTGTGTGTGTGCAGGTACATTCACATTTCAGAATTCTTGGATGTATTACAAGTTGACACTGTTTTAGACCCCTGTATATATCGGGTACAGATCAGTCAAAGATTACAAAAACATCTAAGAGGATGAACTTTTTATAAATGTGATCCTTTTAATCAATCTGTTTGCATCCAAAAAGAGAGTGACCTTTTACTAATATACCATGTGCCTGAAGGTTGCAGCTTCATTCGTTGTTTCACTATAGAGTCTGTAGTAATACTTGAGGCGATGCTGCTGTTGAAAGCGTGCTGTAACTTGACTGTGACGGAGGAAGACCTTACTGTGATGGAGTCTTCTGTCTTTACTTCAGACAAAATCTGGAGAAGACATTTGGCTGGCTGTTCAAGAAGATGGAGTCACAGTCCTTGATTTCCTGTCTATGGTGAGAAGCCTCTATCAGCATATAACCATCGTAGTGACCGTTACATGCAGCAACGTTACATGCAGCAATGTTACATGTAGCACTGTTACATGTAGCACTGTTACATGCAGCAATGTTACATGTAGCAACGTTACATGTAGCATCGAGCTATGAAAGGAAAACTTGATCTCATTACTTGAGCTGGAAGTGGGCTTGCAGAACGTGAAAAACATCTTCTAGTTCTATTTGGAGAAGAGGCGAGACACGTTACAGAATTTAACAGTGACGCATTTTGAAATGGTCCCCGACCCTCTGCTTGACTGGAATTGCTTTGTGGCACACCCCACCCACCACCCCACCCAAAAAAACACAAAAAGAACCCACAACAAACACACACACACACACACACACACACACACACACGTTTCTGTGTGCCTTGGGCCATTGCTTTGGAAATGTCTCTTGTATGGCACATGCCACAGATTCCAGCAAAAGAGGAACCTTGTATTATTCACTGAGTGACTGATTAGTGACCTGTATGCCATTACTGAAGTGCTTGCACGCGAACCTACACTTGAGTACATGCATACATACATGGTTCTGTGCTCTTTTCTCCCAAAGCAACCCATAGTCTTGTACGACTTCAAGTCCATCATCACGTTTGGGGGTTGGAAGGACGAGCTCATGATGGTGGTCAACCAGCTGGTGGAGTCGGCCCCCCACCACTACGAGCACCACACGGAGAAAGTCCTCTTCTGCATGGGCAAGGCCAAGGTAGGCTCGGGCTGGTTCTGGCTCACGCATTGCAGCAGTGACTGCCCAAGCTGAATTCAGTCTCAAACAAGACCGCTGCAGGAGATCAATCCTGGTACTTGATAAGCACTCAGTGCGAGGCAAAGCTGCCTCCTGTTGCTACATCCTCTTGGCTCCTGTCTCTGACAAAAAAAAATAGTAGAAAATTTACTTTTTTGGAGGGGTCTTGTTTTGTACCTAATTCTATATGTCTCCATCTTTATCTTCGTTGTAATTAATGGCGGGAAACTTTGCCATAAGTTGAATGTCTCTGAACGTTTGACTTGTCCTTTGCATGAATAGGAACCGTTTCAGGAACAGTTGATGTGACAGTACACAGTACGTCTATTGGACAATGCAAGAAGTCATGAATTTTGTCTCTGTGCAAGCCCTCGCCACTACTTATCATCTCATCCTCCGGCCTCAAACTCTGCTCTGAAAACTGTTGTTTGCTGAATCCCATAGTAGACCTTGATAAGTCAATTGACCGTTTGTTAAGATGTATATGTGTTCAAATGGAGATAGAGAAAGCGGGGCACAAGACAACACAAACAGTTTATTAAAATTTTAATTGAGAAGTCTTCTTCGGGCTCTACAGATACAAAGATGTATCTTGTCAGAATGCCTTTTTCTCTTGAGATTGACGAAAATATTTTAACAAATGCCCAGTACCTCTACAGAAGTTTTCCCTATGCCATTTGTCAGCACAGTCATGTGCTTTGTGCCTGTGTGACACGTTGACCTACCTGTCATTTGTCCGCACTGTCATGTGCTTTGTGCCTGTGTGACACGTTGATCTACCTGGCACTGGCCGCACTGTCATGTGCTCTGTAACTGTGTGACACGTTGACCTACCTGTAGCTGGCCACACTGTCATGTGCTTTGTGCCTGTGTAACACGTTGACCTACCTGTAGCTGGCCACACTGTCATGTGCTTTGTGCCTGTGTAACACGTTGACCTACCTGTAGCTGGCCACACTGTCATGTGCTTTGTGCCTGTGTGACACGTTGACCTACCTGTCATTTGTCCATACTGTCATGTGCTTTGTGCCTGTGTGACACGTTGATCTACCTGGCACTGGCCGCACTGTCATGTGCTTTGTGCCTGTGTGACACGTTGGCCTACCTGTCATTTGTCCGTACTGTCATGTGCTTTGTGCCTGTGTGACACGTTGATCTACCTGGCACTGGCCGCACTGTCAGCTGTAGAGCGGGTGGATGTGTCTCCACTGCTGCTGTACAGCAGGTGGGTGTGTCTCCACTGCTACTGTCAGCTGTACAGCGGGTGGATGTGTCTCCACTGCTACTGTCAGCTGTACAGCGGGTGGATGTGTCTCCACTGCTACTGTCAGCTGTACAGCGGGTGGATGTGTCTCCACTGCTACTGTCAGCTGTACAGCGGGTGGATGTGTCTCCACTGCTACTGTCAGCTGTACAGCGGGTGGGTGTGTCTCCACTGCTACTGTCAGCTGTACAGCGGGTGGGTGTGTCTCCACTGCTACTGTCAGCTGTACAGCGGGTGGATGTGTCTCCACTGCTACTGTCAGCTGTACAGCGGGTGGGTGTGTCTCCACTGCTACTGTCAGCTGTACAGCGGGTGGATGTGTCTCCACTGCTACTGTCAGCTGTACAGCGGGTGGATGTGTCTCCACTGCTACTGTCAGCTGTAGAGCGGGTGGATGTGTCTCCACTGCTACTGTCAGCTGTACAGCGGGTGGGTGTGTCTCCACTGCTACTGTCAGCTGTACAGCGGGTGGGTGTGTCTCCACTGCTACTGTCAGCTGTACAGCGGGTGGGTGTGTCTCCACTGCTACTGTCAGCTGTACAGCGGGTGGATGTGTCTCCACTGCTACTGTCAGCTGTAGAGCGGGTGGGTGTGTCTCCACTGCTACTGTCAGCTGTACAGCGGGTGGATGTGTCTCCACTGCTACTGTCAGCTGTAGAGCGGGTGGATGTGTCTCCACTGCTACTGTCAGCTGTACAGCGGGTGGATGTGTCTCCACTGCTACTGTCAGCTGTACAGCGGGTGGGTGTGTCTCCACTGCTACTGTCAGCTGTACAGCGGGTGGGTGTGTCTCCACTGCTACTGTCAGCTGTACAGCGGGTGGATGTGTCTCCACTGCTACTGTCAGCTGTACAGCGGGTGGGTGTGTCTCCACTGCTACTGTCAGCTGTAGAGCGGGTGGATGTGTCTCCACTGCTACTGTCAGCTGTACAGCGGGTGGGTGTCTCCACTGCTACTGTCAGCTGTACAGCGGGTGGATGTGTCTCCACTGCTACTGTCAGCTGTACAGCGGGTGGATGTGTCTCCACTGCTACTGTCAGCTGTACAGCGGGTGGATGTGTCTCCACTGCTACTGTCAGCTGTACAGCGGGTGGGTGTGTCTCCACTGCTACTGTCAGCTGTACAGCGGGTGGATGTGTCTCCACTGCTACTGTCAGCTGTACAGCGGGTGGGTGTGTCTCCACTGCTACTGTCAGCTGTACAGCGGGTGGGTGTGTCTCCACTGCTACTGTCAGCTGTACAGCGGGTGGATGTGTCTCCACTGCTACTGTCAGCTGTACAGCGGGTGGATGTGTCTCCACTGCTACTGTCAGCTGTACAGCGGGTGGGTGTGTCTCCACTGCTACTGTCAGCTGTACAGCGGGTGGGTGTCTCCACTGCTACTGTCAGCTGTACAGCGGGTGGATGTGTCTCCACTGCTACTGTCAGCTGTACAGCGGGTGGGTGTGTCTCCACTGCTACTGTCAGCTGTACAGCGGGTGGATGTGTCTCCACTGCTACTGTCAGCTGTACAGCGGGTGGATGTGTCTCCACTGCTACTGTCAGCTGTACAGCGGGTGGGTGTGTCTCCACTGCTACTGTCAGCTGTACAGCGGGTGGGTGTGTCTCCACTGCTACTGTCAGCTGTACAGCGGGTGGGTGTGTCTCCACTGCTACTGTCAGCTGTACAGCGGGTGGGTGTGTCTCCACTGCTACTGTCAGCTGTACAGCGGGTGGGTGTGTCTCCACTGCTACTGTCAGCTGTACAGCGGGTGGGTGTGTCTCCACTGCTACTGTCAGCTGTACAGCGGGTGGATGTGTCTCCACTGCTACTGTCAGCTGTACAGCGGGTGGGTGTGTCTCCACTGCTACTGTCAGCTGTACAGCGGGTGGGTGTGTCTCCACTGCTACTGTCAGCTGTACAGCGGGTGGGTGTGTCTCCACTGCTACTGTCAGCTGTACAGCGGGTGGGTGTGTCTCCACTGCTACTGTCAGCTGTACAGCGGGTGGGTGTGTCTCCACTGCTACTGTCAGCTGTACAGCGGGTGGATGTGTCTCCACTGCTACTGTCAGCTGTACAGCGGGTGGGTGTCTCCACTGCTACTGTCAGCTGTACAGCGGGTGGGTGTGTCTCCACTGCTACTGTCAGCTGTACAGCGGGTGGGTGTGTCTCCACTGCTACTGTCAGCTGTACAGCGGGTGGGTGTGTCTCCACTGCTACTGTCAGCTGTACAGCGGGTGGATGTGTCTCCACTGCTACTGTCAGCTGTACAGCGGGTGGATGTGTCTCCACTGCTACTGTCAGCTGTACAGCGGGTGGATGTGTCTCCACTGCTACTGTCAGCTGTACAGCGGGTGGGTGTCTCCACTGCTACTGTCAGCTGTACAGCGGGTGGGTGTCTCCACTGCTACTGTCAGCTGTACAGCGGGTGGATGTGTCTCCACTGCTACTGTCAGCTGTACAGCGGGTGGGTGTGTCTCCACTGCTACTGTCAGCTGTACAGCGGGTGGGTGTCTCCACTGCTACTGTCAGCTGTACAGCGGGTGGGTGTGTCTCCACTGCTACTGTCAGCTGTACAGCGGGTGGATGTGTCTCCACTGCTACTGTCAGCTGTACAGCGGGTGGGTGTGTCTCCACTGCTACTGTCAGCTGTACAGCGGGTGGGTGTGTCTCCACTGCTACTGTCAGCTGTAGAGCGGGTGGATGTGTCTCCACTGCTACTGTCAGCTGTACAGCGGGTGGGTGTGTCTCCACTGCTACTGTCAGCTGTACAGCGGGTGGGTGTGTCTCCACTGCTACTGTCAGCTGTACAGCGGGTGGGTGTCTCCACTGCTACTGTCAGCTGTACAGCGGGTGGGTGTGTCTCCACTGCTACTGTCAGCTGTACAGCGGGTGGGTGTGTCTCCACTGCTACTGTCAGCTGTACAGCGGGTGGGTGTCTCCACTGCTACTGTCAGCTGTACAGCGGGTGGGTGTCTCCACTGCTACTGTCAGCTGTACAGCGGGTGGGTGTGTCTCCACTGCTACTGTCAGCTGTACAGCGGGTGGGTGTCTCCACTGCTACTGTCAGCTGTACAGCGGGTGGGTGTGTCTCCACTGCTACTGTCAGCTGTACAGCGGGTGGGTGTGTCTCCACTGCTACTGTCAGCTGTACAGCGGGTGGGTGTGTCTCCACTGCTACTGTCAGCTGTACAGCGGGTGGGTGTGTCTCCACTGCTACTGTCAGCTGTACAGCGGGTGGGTGTGTCTCCACTGCTACTGTCAGCTGTACAGCGGGTGGGTGTCTCCACTGCTGCTGTCAGCTGTACAGCGGGTGGGTGTGTCTCCACTGCTACTGTCAGCTGTACAGCGGGTGGGTGTCTCCACTGCTACTGTCAGCTGTACAGCGGGTGGGTGTGTCTCCACTGCTACTGTCAGCTGTACAGCGGGTGGGTGTGTCTCCACTGCTACTGTCAGCTGTACAGCGGGTGGGTGTGTCTCCACTGCTACTGTCAGCTGTACAGCGGGTGGATGTGTCTCCACTGCTACTGTCAGCTGTACAGCGGGTGGGTGTGTCTCCACTGCTACTGTCAGCTGTACAGCGGGTGGATGTGTCTCCACTGCTACTGTCAGCTGTACAGCGGGTGGATGTGTCTCCACTGCTACTGTCAGCTGTACAGCGGGTGGGTGTGTCTCCACTGCTACTGTCAGCTGTACAGCGGGTGGGTGTGTCTCCACTGCTACTGTCAGCTGTACAGCGGGTGGGTGTGTCTCCACTGCTACTGTCAGCTGTACAGCGGGTGGGTGTGTCTCCACTGCTACTGTCAGCTGTACAGCGGGTGGATGTGTCTCCACTGCTACTGTCAGCTGTACAGCGGGTGGGTGTGTCTCCACTGCTACTGTCAGCTGTACAGCGGGTGGGTGTCTCCACTGCTACTGTCAGCTGTACAGCGGGTGGATGTGTCTCCACTGCTACTGTCAGCTGTAGCAGCGGGTGGTGTGTCTCCACTGCTACTGTCAGCTGTACAGCGGGTGGGTGTCTCCACTGCTACTGTCAGCTGTACAGCGGGTGGGTGTGTCTCCACTGCTACTGTCAGCTGTACAGCGGGTGGGTGTGTCTCCACTGCTACTGTCAGCTGTACAGCGGGTGGGTGTCTCCACTGCTACTGTCAGCTGTACAGCGGGTGGGTGTGTCTCCACTGCTACTGTCAGCTGTACAGCGGGTGGGTGTGTCTCCACTGCTACTGTCAGCTGTACAGCGGGTGGGTGTGTCTCCACTGCTACTGTCAGCTGTACAGCGGGTGGGTGTGTCTCCACTGCTACTGTCAGCTGTACAGCGGGTGGGTGTGTCTCCACTGCTACTGTCAGCTGTACAGCGGGTGGGTGTGTCTCCACTGCTACTGTCAGCTGTACAGCGGGTGGGTGTGTCTCCACTGCTACTGTCAGCTGTACAGCGGGTGGGTGTGTCTCCACTGCTACTGTCAGCTGTACAGCGGGTGGGTGTGTCTCCACTGCTACTGTCAGCTGTACAGCGGGTGGATGTGTCTCCACTGCTACTGTCAGCTGTACAGCGGGTGGGTGTCTCCACTGCTACTGTCAGCTGTACAGCGGGTGGGTGTCTCCACTGCTACTGTCAGCTGTACAGCGGGTGGGTGTCTCCACTGCTACTGTCAGCTGTACAGCGGGTGGGTGTGTCTCCACTGCTACTGTCAGCTGTACAGCGGGTGGGTGTCTCCACTGCTACTGTCAGCTGTACAGCGGGTGGGTGTGTCTCCACTGCTACTGTCAGCTGTACAGCGGGTGGGTGTCTCCACTGCTACTGTCAGCTGTACAGCGGGTGGGTGTGTCTCCACTGCTACTGTCAGCTGTACAGCGGGTGGGTGTGTCTCCACTGCTACTGTCAGCTGTACAGCGGGTGGGTGTGTCTCCACTGCTACTGTCAGCTGTACAGCGGGTGGGTGTGTCTCCACTGCTACTGTCAGCTGTACAGCGGGTGGGTGTGTCTCCACTGCTACTGTCAGCTGTACAGCGGGTGGGTGTCTCCACTGCTACTGTCAGCTGTACAGCGGGTGGGTGTCTCCACTGCTACTGTCAGCTGTACAGCGGGTGGGTGTGTCTCCACTGCTACTGTCAGCCGTACAGCAGGTGGGTGTCTCCACTACTACTGTCAGCTGTACAGCGGGTGGGTGTGTCTCCACTGCTACTGTCAGCTGTACAGCGGGTGGGTGTCTCCACTGCTACTGTCAGCTGTACAGCGGGTGGGTGTGTCTCCACTGCTACTGTCAGCTGTACAGCGGGTGGATGTGTCTCCACTGCTACTGTCAGCTGTGCAGCGGGTGGGTGTCTCCACTGCTACTGTCAGCTGTACAGCGGGTGGTGTGTCT
>JAWQFJ010028303.1:0-25474 GCA_034096865.1 Theodoxus fluviatilis | reverse complement strand
GGTGTCTCCACTGCTACTGTCAGCTGTGCAGCGGGTGGGTGTCTCCACTGCTACTGTCAGCTGTACAGCGTATGGGTGTCTCCACTGCTACTGTCAGCTGTACAGCGGGTGGGTGTGTCTCCACTGCTACTGTCAGCTGTGCAGCGGGTGGGTGTGTCTCCACTGCTACTGTCAGCTGTGCAGCGGGTGGATGTGTCTCCACTGCTACTGTCAGCTGTACAGTGGGTGTGTGTGTGTGCCACGCTGTCTCCCCCCCTACAACAGTCCGTGTTTTTTGTCCCTCAGATCCTGGAGCTGACTCTGCTGATCGCCACCTACATCAACATCAAGCTGGTGCAGCCCTCCCCTGAGGGAACCAATGGCGAACTCTGACCTCAGGGCAGTGCGGGGACTTCTCCCGTCCTGCAACTCCCCTGCACACAGCTCTGCACCGTGTCGGCCAGCCGCCCCCGCTCCTCACCAGGGGCCGCTGCTCCCTGTTTTCTGTCACAGCATTCTGACCAATCGCCCTCATTTCATCCCGCTGTGGCACTCTGTCCTCCCCGCCCATCTCTCCAGGCAGTGACCCTGGCTCGCAGGAGGCCGTTGTCATTCAAGGACTTCAACTTTTTCAGAAAAAATGAGTCTTGGAATTCTGTTAATCATCAGCTATTATGGTGTCGTTAAGACATAAATCTTTCACTCATTTGCAATGTTGGAAGCACGTGTTTGGTGTACCTCGATACACTGACCCTGCTATGGAATCGGTTGTGTTGGTTCAGAATGACTTTCAGACAGACAGACTTGTGTATTGATGTGGAATGAATGGAGTGTGATTTCTAGTCAGTTTAGCAGAGCCTTTGTTCTGATTGTACACTATCTGGCCTTTTTTTACGCTCAGCACATTTGTTCGGGTCCTAATAACAGCCCTGGATGGTGCCAGATGATGACTAGGTGTGTGCCGATCTGTCCATAGTTACTGTCTGACCCCCACTGCCGAGGCTGGCACCCGTATTGGAGCAGGGAGCACTGATCAATGCGTTGTGTTGCAAATCATACCTCTGTACATACACACACACACACACACACACACACACACACACACACACACACACACAGTCCAGCACATTACAAATGCAATGGTTATTTGTCTTTGACAGATGATAGGGCAAAAACTATTTTCAAACCTCCACTGTATTTGCAGCATACCAATGAGATTATGGATGGAATGTTATTGTTGGACACATTCCAGTCCCGTCTTCTTCCGTTGCAATGTTAGGAAGTCGGTCTGACTGCTTGCCTGCTTTCCTGTCCAGGGCGTGCAGGCCTGGGCCGCGTTCAGGGTACCCGCCACGGAGCGGCACGTGAGCAAGGCGCTCGCAAATCGCTCGCTCACGGAGCCCGAACTTTGTGAACGATAGCGGCAAAACGTAATCCCGAACGACCAGATTTGGATTGCGTAACATCACGTCTCTGTCTCGAACTCGCGCCTGGACTGCAGTTGGCGCTGTGCTGACCTGCCTGCCCACCTGCCTGCCTTGTTGCCCACATGTCTTGGAAACCAAATCGCAAACACGAGTCACTTTTGAAAGAGGTAACCGTGACAGTTTGTATGATCATGAGACATCACTGCTGCTGTGGTCATAGCTTTCTGTGAGAGGGAGTGCGAAGAATGGGGTCTGGTGCTGGAACCAGAAATATGGCATGCTGGTTGTGCCACTTTGGGCATTCGCTGACTGCACGTCTACGTGTCGCATACAGGGTTGTTGTTGGTGGTGCATTATTGCATTTTAGAAATAGAGCATTTGCTTCAGTTGCAATATTTTCCTCTATGACATTATTTGTTGATGATGCATTTGTGTTCCTTTTTATTTCTTGTGCACACACCAATACACTTCACACACGGTATTGTCATGCTCAACTTGTGATGGATGTACACTGCTGGGCCAATATTCACCTCTTTTCCCCCAGCAATTTCTCTTGCCTGTTGCACTCCTACAGTGCTCATTGCATTCGCTGTTCAGCCGGTCTTTGGTGACATTTGTCATTTTCTATATCAATACTCAGAGTGTTTACTTAAGTTTATGTATTCACACTCGTTTTTTAAGCCAGTAAGGAAGTTTCTCAGACTGACAAAAGGGAGGGAAAAGCGTTACAGCCTTGGCGCGGATGTCCCTCCCTGGTCTGCAGAGAGCCAAGTAGGAGCTGCGGATGTAGGAACTGGGCATGTAGGAACTGCAGATGTAGGAACTGGGCATGTAGGAACTGCAGATGTAAGAACTGGGGATGTAGGATCTGCAGATGTAGGAACTGGGGATGTAGGAACTGCGGATGTAGGAACTGCGGATGTAGGAACTGGGGATGTAGGAACTGGAGAGGTAGGAACTGGAGATGTAGGAACTGGGGATGTAGGAACTGCGGAGGTAGGAACTGGAGATGTAGGAACTGCGGATGTAGGAACTGCGGAGGTAGGAACTGGAGATGTAGGAACTGGGGATGTAGGAACTGCGGATGTAGGAACTGCGGAGGTAGGAACTGGAGATGTAGGAACTGGGGATGTAGGAACTGGAGAGGTAGGAACTGGAGATGTAGGAACTGGGGATGTAGGAACTGCGGATGTAGGAACTGGAGATGTAGGAACTGGGGATGTAGGAACTGGGGATGTAGGAACTGCGGAGGTAGGAACTGGAGAGGTAGGAGCTGCGGATGTAGGAACTGTGGATGTAGGAACTGCGGATGTAGGAGCTGCGGAGGTAGGAACTGGAGATGTAGGAACTGGGGATGTAGGAACTGCGGATGTAGGAACTGCGGATGTAGGAACTGCGGATGTAGGAACTGCGGAGTAAGGCATCCTTGCCCTGGCTATACATATATTTTGGCCCGGCCTGGATGACCTTTGTGCTGTAGGAGAGAGAGACAGAGGGGTGCACAGTGTATAGGCTCTGTAGGGGAGGATCGTTCTGTGCTGTTTGTGTCCACTGCCAGGCTGAAAGGAGGGATGTATGCAGACTATTTTGAGGAACTCATCATACTCGGTCTGTGGCTCATACAGATTTCCTTCTGCATCCACGTGGGAAGTGGAAAAAGGAGACTCACGTATGTACATGTATGTACACTCACGTATGTACATGTATGTACTCACGTATGTACACTCATGTATGTACATGTATGTACACTCACGTCTGTACATGTATGTACACTCACGTATGTACATGTATGTACACTGACGTATGTACATGTATGTACACTCACGTGTGTACATGTATGTACACTCACGTATGTACATGTATGTACACTCACGTATGTACATGTATGTACACTCACGTATGTACATGTATGTACACTCACGTATGTACATGTATGTACACTGACGTATGCACATGTATGTACACTGACGTATGTACATGTATGTACACTGACGTGTGTACATGTATGGTTGCCTGCCTGGCGAGGAAACTCCTCCTTGCAGTCAGGGGCGTGACGAGATGGGCACGCTGTATGCAGGCTACGCCAGCCTTGCAAACTCTCTGGCAGTTTGTCTGTTGTGTCCTGGCAGCGTGGGCTCATGCCCAGTGTGTGGGACGTGGAGGTTTTCTTTCTTGAATCAAAATCCTTCGGCATGCACTGACTCACAACATGCATGTACATTCATTTGCACGCACACATAAAGACAAGCATGCAGGCGGGCACACGCGCACTTGCACGCACACATAAAGACAAGCATGCAGGCGGGCACACGCGCACTTGCACGCACACATAAAGACAAGCATGCAGGCGGGCACACGCGCACTTGCACGCACACATAAAGACAAGCATGCAGGCGGGCACACGCGCACTTGCACGCACACATAAAGACAAGCATGCAGGCGGGCACGCGCGCACTTGCACGCACACATAAAGACAAGCATGCAGGCGGGCACACGCGCACTTGCACGCACACATAAAGACAAGCATGCAGGCGGGCACACGCGCACTTGCACGCACACATAAAGACAAGCATGCAGGCGGGCACACGCGCACTTGCACGCACACATAAAGACAAGCATGCAGGCGGGCACACGCGCACTTGCACGCACACATAAAGACAAGCATGCAGGCGGGCACACGCGCACTTGCACGCACACATAAAGACAAGCATGCAGGCGGGCACACGCACACATAAAGACAAGCATGCAGGCGGGCACACGCGCACTTGCACGCACACATAAAGACAAGCATGCAGGCGGGCACACGCGCACTTGCACGCACACATAAAGACAAGCATGCAGGCGGGCACACGCACACATAAAGACAAGCATGCAGGCGGGCACACGCACACATAAAGACAAGCATGCAGGCGGGCACACGCACACATAAAGACAAGCATGCAGGCGGGCACACGCGCACATAAAGACAAGCATGCAGGCGGGCACACGCACACATAAAGACAAGCATGCAGGCGGGCACACGCACACATAAAGACAAGCATGCAGGCGGGCACACGCACACATAAAGACAAGCATGCAGGCGGGCACACGCACACATTAAGACACTCATGCAGGCGGGCACACGCACACATAAAGACAAGCATGCAGGCGGGCACACGCGCACATAAAGACAAGCATGCAGGCGGGCACACGCACACATAAAGACAAGCATGCAGGCGGGCACACGCACACATAAAGACAAGCATGCAGGCGGGCACACGCACACATAAAGACAAGCATGCAGGCGGGCACACGCGCACTTGCACGCACACATAAAGACAAGCATGCAGGCGGGCACGCGCGCACTTGCACGCACACATAAAGACAAGCATGCAGGCGGGCACACGCACACATAAAGACAAGCATGCAGGCGGGCACACGCGCACTTGCACGCACACATAAAGACAAGCATGCAGGCGGGCACGCGCGCACTTGCACGTGTGCACGCTCAGAGAATCCAGAATGTGCTTTTCCACATGCTCTTCAGCTGAAGATACGCTGTGGAGTGTGGCCCACCTCTTCCTGATGACGTCAGGGTATACGTGGACAGCCTTCTGACATTATGCATCCCTACATTTGGACACGAGTCTTTGTTTGGAATAACCTTGTAATATTTGGAGAATAATGTTGTTTATGAACCACTTTTCCTAATGTAAATACACGTTGCATTGTTCTTCCGAAAACGAGCTAGGCATGTGATATTGTTCCCCTGGAGTACCCGGCGTGGCGAGCCGTATTCATGTCTCGTCTGTGCGGCCTCTCCTTACCTACCCTGCAGCGTTCGCTAGCGCGGGGCTGATGCGCCCTGACTGTCGGGAAAGCACCTCCCTGCAGGAGGGGGATGGGGGAAGCCGTTTTCGGACTCTGAGTATTTATGGATATAGTCTGCTCATAAAAGAGACAAGTTCGTCATGGATACTCTCTCTGTTTCGGATGGATCGAATGTCTCCGTGTACGCTTGGACGACAGAGCAGCTCTCCTCCGAGATGAGCACGTTGACGACTGGTTGTTGTCCTAGGATTGCATCGAGAAACGAGTGGGGGTAGTTGTTTTATTGAGCTTGAAACTGGCGCGAGGATTCGGTGTGATTCAGTCGATGTAAACTGACTACTGAGGAAAACGCCCCTAAAGGAACGCTTGCACCGCTGTCATTGGAAAGGAAAAGATGCAAAGCGGGGAAGCAAACAGAGAATCGGAAGTCCCACAAACTGGATGGTGTGCCCTTCTGCCACAATGGCCGTTATCCGCAGCTAGCAGCAGAGTCAGTAGTCTATGTCAGCAAGTACATCCCTTCAGACGTAGACACCGTTCATAAGTAACATACAGCCGGAACCGCTCGATGTCCCCCTCGTCAGCTGGAACCCCTGGCTGCTGGGCTTTCGAGCCTGCTCCAATTCCTCAGCCAGGGGCCTGCTCCAGTAGCTCAGCCAGGGACCTGCTCCAGTAGCTCAGCCAGGGGCCTGCTCCAGTAGCTCAGCCAGGGACCTGCTCCAGTGGCTCAGCCAGGGACCTGCTCCAGTAGCTCAGCCAGGGACCTGCTCCAGTAGCTCAGCCAGGGACCTGCTCCAGTAGCTCAGCCAGGGGCCTGCTCCAGTAGCTCAGCCAGGGACCTGCTCCAGTAGCTCAGCCAGGGGCCTGCTCCAGTAGCTCAGCCAGGGGCCTGCTCCAGTAGCTCAGCCAGGGACCTGCTCCAGTAGCTCAGCCAGGGACCTGCTCCAGTGGCTCAGCCAGGGACCTGCTCCAGTAGCTCAGCCAGGGACCTGCTCCAGTGGCTCAGCCAGGGACCTGCTCCAGTAGCTCAGCCAGGGACCTGCTCCAGTAGCTCAGCCAGGGACCTGCTGCAGTGGCTCAGCCAGGGACCTGCTCCAGTGGCTCAGCCAGGGACCTGCTCCAGTAGCTCAGCCAGGGACCTGCTCCAGTAGCTCAGCCAGGGGCCTGCTCCAGTAGCTTAGCCAGGGGCCTGCTCCAGTAGCTCAGCCAGGGGCCTGCTCCAGTGGCTCAGCCAGGGGCCTGCTCCAGTAGCTCAGCCAGGGGCCTGCTCCAGTGGCTCAGCCAGGGGCCTGCTCCAGTGGCTCAGCCAGGGGCCTGCTCCAGTAGCTCAGCCAGGGGCCTGCTCCAGTAGCTCAGCCAAGGGCCTGCTCAAGTGGCTCAGCCAGGGGCCTACTCCAGTAGCTCAGCCAGGGGCCTGCTCCAGTAGCTCAGCCAAGGGCCTGCTCGAGTGGCTCAGCCAGGGGCCTGCTCCAGTAGCTCAGCCAGGGGCCTGCTCCAGTGCCTCAGCCAAGGGCCTGCTCCAGTGGGTCAGCCAGGGGCCTGCTCCAGTAGCTCAGCCAAGGGCCTGCTCGAGTGGCTCAGCCAGGGGCCTGCTCCAGTAGCTCAGCCAGGGGCCTGCTCCAGTAGCTCAGCCAAGGGCCTGCTCGAGTGGCTCAGCCAGGGGCCTACTCCAGTAGCTCAGCCAGGGGCCTGCTCCAGTAGCTCAGCCAAGGGCCTGCTCGAGTGGCTCAGCCAGGGGCCTGCTCCAGTAGCTCAGCCAGGGGCCTGCTCCAGTGCCTCAGCCAAGGGCCTGCTCCAGTGGGTCAGCCAGGGGCCTGCTCCAGTAGCTCAGCCAAGGGCCTGCTCGAGTGGCTCAGCCAGGGGCCTGCTCCAGTAGCTCAGCCAGGGCGGCCCCAGGCAGCCAAGGAGACCACCGGGGTCACCGGGACAGGGTCAGATCATTCCGATCCATGGTTATTGATGAAGCGTCTTGCTCAGGGTAAGATATGTCAGAGTTGCACCGAGCCTTTCGTTCAGTAGTGTTAATATATTGCGGTGGTTTTTGCGACCAGCCGATGGGACTGTTGGATGCTTGGTAGGGTTCTGCACTGATTGGAGGTGGTAAGTTCTAAGCAGTCAGTTTGCAAGCTCTTGTCATAGCTGTCATACTATACTCCTGATCACGTCTCGGCTCAAGATGAAGGAAGCACTGCCCGAACTACAGGGACGCTTTCAGTTATATTTAAGAAAAACTTTACTAGTCAACGTGACACGAACAAGGAACCATAAAGATTGTTCCTGGACAATGTTCTCACTCTAGTGAAAGGTAAATGGAGAAATGAATGCACACGAACACGGTGATAAAGGCCAGTGTGATAGCAGCATCAGTGTGATAGTCTCTCGTCTTGCCATGATTCAGTGCAAACATTCTTTAGAAGGAGGTGGGCGAAACTGAGA
Source organism: Theodoxus fluviatilis (assembly GCA_034096865.1). Taxonomy (NCBI): domain Eukaryota; kingdom Metazoa; phylum Mollusca; class Gastropoda; order Cycloneritida; family Neritidae; genus Theodoxus; species Theodoxus fluviatilis. Next base: position 17,822 of record JAWQFJ010028303.1, on the reverse strand, counting down.
AAGCACAGCAATGGAGCAGCCTGTCGTGTAAACCACTGGCACACATCAAACTCGGTACCAAGTCTGCTGTGTCAGACGTACGAGCAACATCGCTCACGGCTGCAGGAAATATGCTTGGGTTTCGTAGTGAATGCCTCGTACGTATTACTGCCATGTGTGTCTTGATACCAGTTGTCATCCATCGATTGGTTCAACATTGCTCGGTTGAAGAATACAAATGCCAAACATTGAGTGAGAGGTGAATGTATGGACCTTTAACTCCGCCCCAGCCTCACTGCCTGTAGTGAGTGAGAGGTGAAAGTCTTCACCTTTAATTATCTCCGCCCCAGCCTCAGTGTCTGTAGTGAGTGAGAGGTGAAAGTCTGCAGCTTTAAATCCGCCCCAGCCTCAGTGTCTGTGTAGTTAGTGAGGGGTGAAAGTTTGCACCTTTAACTCCGCCCCAGCCTCAGTGTCTGTAGTGAGTGAGAGGTGAAAGTCTGCACCTTTAACTCCGCCCCAGCCTCACTGTCTGTAGTGAGTGAGAGGTGAAAGTCTGCACCTTTAACTCCGCCCCAGCCTCAGTGTCTGTAGTGAGTGAGAGGTGAAAGTCTGCACCTTTAACTCCGCCCCAGCCTCACTGTCTGTAGTAAGAGGTGAAAGTCTGCACCTTTAACTCCGCCCCAGCCTCACTGTCTGTAGTAAGAGGTGAAAGTCTGCACCTTTAACTCCGCCCCAGCCTCAGTGTCTGTAGTGAGTGAGAGGTGAAAGTCTGCACCTTTAACTCCGCCCCAGCCTCAGTGTCTGTATGGAAGGCGATGCCCAGGAGGAGGAAAGATAGGCACAATTGCGTGACCAAGCTTTGCCGTGCTAGATGGCCAGTACTAACAAGGTTGTGTTTTGTTTTGTTTTATATACAAGATTATTATGGTGAACAAACGTGAACGACTGTGAGACTGCACCTCGAGAGGTGGAATTGTTCTTTTCCATTTGTTCTTTTCCATTTGTTCTTGTTCAATTGTTCTTGTTCAATTGTTCTTGTTCAATTGTTCTTGTCCATTTGTTCTTGTTCACTTGTTCTTGTTCAATTGTTCTTTTCCATTTGTTCTTGTTCAATTGTTCTTGTTCAATTGTTCTTGTTCAATTGTTATTGTTCAATTGTTCTTGTCCATTTGTTCTTGTTCAATTGTTCTTGTTCAATTGTTCTTGTTCATTTGTTCTTGTTCATTTGTTCTTGTTCATTTGTTCTTGTTCATTTGTTCTTGTTCAATTGTTCTTTTCCATTTGTTCTTGTTAAATTGTTCTTGTCCATTTGTTCTTGTTCATTTGTTCTTGTTCAATTGTTCTTTTCCGTTTGTTCTTGTTCATTTGTTCTTGTTCATTTGTTCTTGTTCATTTGTTCTTGTTCAATTGTTCTTTTCCATTTGCTCTTGTTCAATTGTTCTTGTTCATTTGTTCTTGTTCATTTGTTCTTGTTCAATTGTTCTTTTCCATTTGTTCTTGTTTATTTGTTCCGTTTTATGTCCGTTGTGACAATGCATATTTTGAGCAAAATACCCGCATGCATTGCATAACATGTTTGAATAGAGCTGCGTTGATCGTGAATGCATCTCCTCGGACGCATCAGTGTTTGGAGTGCATAAGCAGGATCTCTTTGCAGCGGCGCGGGTGCATTGCCACTGGCAGTGGGTGGGTTGGGCCAGATTCCTCCGGGAAACAACAGAGCGAGGTTCCAGGGTATTTACGGAAAATGATTGTCCCACATGGAGTGGTATTGCAAAATTGCTACCCTTGCCTGGAAGGCTCAGTAATTGGCTATCCTTCCATGGCAGGCAGCGTGGCTATCCCTGCATGATGGGTTCAGTGATTAGTCATCCGTAACGTTAATAGCTGCTTTTCCTTGCCTGAGAGTAATGTTGGCTATCCTTGCCTGGCAAGCGCACTGGCTATCCTTGCCTGGCAAGCGCAGTGGCTATCCTTGCCTTGCAGACTCTACTTGAAAGGCCAGATGGCTATCCTTACCTAGTGAATGCAATGGCCATCCTAATCATGCCTGGCAAGTGCAGTGACCGCTCTATTGTTGGTGCAGTGGCTATCCCTGTATAGCACAAGCAGTGGATATCCCTGTATAGCACAAGCAGTGGATATCCATGTATGGTAGTTGCAGTGACTATCACTGTATTTCAAGTGCAGTGGCTATCCCAGTACGAGCGCACTGTAAGTGCAGTGCCTATCACAGTACGAGCGTGCTGTAAGTGCAGTGGCTGTCCCAGGACGAATTTGCAAGTGCAGTGGCTATCCCAGTACGAGCGTACTGTAAGTGCAGTGGCTACCCCAGTACGAGCGTACTGTAAGTGCAGTGGCTATCCCAGGACGAGTGTGCAGCAAGTGCAGTGGCTACCCCAGTACGAGCGTACTGTTGTGCAGTGGCTACCCCAGTACGAGCGTACTGTAAGTGCAGTGGCTATCCCAGGACGAGCGTGCAGCAAGTGCAGTGGCTACCCGAGTACGAGCGTACTGTTGTGCAGTGGCTACCCCAGTACGAGCGTACTGTAAGTGCAGTGGCTATCCCAGGACGAGCGTGCAGCAAGTGCAGTGGTTGTTCTCGTATTGCGGGGTCGGGCTGTCCCCGTTGGGCAGGAACTTCGCCATGGCATGGCAGCACGCCGTGAGCGCTGGGGAGGGGGTCGTCTCACTGCTCCGCCTTGTCCCCGCCTCGAGTTGCATGACGTTTTCCACTCTCAGGGACTTTTCTCATGCACTTCCCCAGCAATGCCCTTTGACGATCCATTCAGCCAGATGGTCTGGTGTCTTGATACACAAGAGTTGTTTATGGGATGGAGCCTTTTTCCTACTCAAGTGGTTTGTACACGAGACGTGCAAATCGCATTGTGTTCCATTATCTTGTGGATATACGCATACTTCACTGTTTTTAGCGGGAGAAAACCCGTGTGTGTTCAGTCAAAGTTTATGTAGCTCATGTGTTATGTTCAGGTCTTTAGTAAACACGTTGAAGTCATGCATCATCATTTATAAGTAAGTTATCATTGAATCAGGTTGAGGTGCCAGGTAATTTCTTGATTATGAATAAAGGTATATGGAAACATTATTTGGCTCACAAGCAGATGTGGGTAAGACCATTTTCTTAACGTTTTTGGAGGTATTCCATGAACGTGAAATTGATGGGTGATATGTGGAGGGTTTTATTTCATCATTTTCCCTGTGCTGTGCTCACGGCGTTCTGATAATTATTAAAGGTCGAACACTTTGCTGTGTGGACATTTTTCTTTTCATGTCATTTCGTTACAACTTACAAGCCTCGAAATCCGAGAGTTGTCGAGGAGGAAATAAAGCAGCAGAGCGCTGGTACCTCATGTACTGACCATTTGCCCTCAAGTACTGACCATTTGCCCTCATGTACTGACCATTTGCCCTCAAGTACTGACCATTTGCCCTCATGTACTGACCATTTGCCCTCATGTACTGACCATTTGCCGTCATGTACTGACCATGTACTGACCATTTGCCGTCATGTACTGACCATTTGCCCTCATGCACTGACCATTTGCCCTCATGTACTGACCATTTGCCCTCATGTACTGGCCATTTGCCCTCATGTACTGACCATTTGCCCTCATGTACTGACCATTTGCCGTCATGCACTGACCATTTGCCCTCATGCACTGACCATTTGCCCTCATGCACTGACCATTTGCCCTCATGCACTGACCATTTGCCCTCATGCACTGACCATTTGCCCTCATGTACTGACCATTTGCCCTCATGTACTGACCATTTGCCCTCATGCACTGACCATTTGCCCTCGTGCACTGACCATTTGCCCTCATGTACTGACCATTTGCCCTCATGTACTGACCATTTGCCCTCATGTACTGACCATTTGCCCTCATGTACTGACCATTTTCCCTCATGTACTGACCATTTGCCGTCATGTACTGACCATTTGCCCTCATGCACTGACCATTTGCCCTCATGTACTGACCATTTGCCCTCATGTACTGACCATTTGCCCTCATGTACTGACCATTTGCCCTCATGCACTGACCATTTGCCCTCATGTACTGACCATTTGCCCTCATGTACTGACCATTTGCCCTCATGTACTGACCATTTGCCCTCATGTACTGACCATTTGCCCTCATGCACTGACCATTTGCCCTCATGCACTGACGATTTGCCCTCATGCACTGACCATTTGTGACGAGCCACGACAAAACCAGTGCTAAGTCGCGCGGCACTATTTTGCGCTACGACTGAAAAAAGGCAGGGAGGGTCACTCTGGGTGATTTTCACTTTTTGATGAAAATAGATTCTACATGGTTCAAACTATCATGCCAGTAAAGGAAACATTTTGAAGAATTATATTTTGATGGTAAAATACAGACTTTTGTGTTATGTATTGTTTCAAAAGCTCCCTGTAATTAGCGTTAATTGCCTCATTTTAGCTGCAATAAACACACCTAAACCCTTGCAGAACCCCTTCATGTTATATACCGATAGAAAGGCCGCTCTCTCGGCGTTCCCGCTCTGTGGATGTCGAAGAAAAATAAGGTCAGCTATTTTTGGAAACGGAGTTTGAAATACCGTTGCTAAGGTGTTTAATGTCTGAAGAGAGTAAATCTTCTGAGACCGTTTTTTCAAAATGACCGCTGCTTCAGTACCCAACTTGAAATGCCTGTAACTCCTATTCTAATGAACTCACATTGTTCATTCTTATATCAAAACAAACAGAAATGAATGCAGAATTCAAAAGTATTAAAACCCCATTTTGTCCAAAAATGGACTTAGCACTGGTTTTGTCGTGGCTCGTCACATTTGCCCTCATGTACTGACCATTTGCCCTCATGCACTGATCATTTGCCCTCATGTACTGACCATTTGCTCTCATGCACTGACCATTTGCCCTCATGCACTGACCATTTGCCCTCATGTACTGACCATTTGCCCTCATGCACTGACCATTTGCCCTCATGCACTGACCATTTGCCCTCATGCACTGACCATTTGCCGTCATGTACTGACCATTTGCCCTCATGTACTGACCATTTGCCCTCATGCACTGACCATTTGCCCTCATGCACTGACCATTTGCCCACAAGTACTGACCATTTGCCCTCATGCACTGACCATTTGCCCTCAAGTACTGACCATTTGCCCTCATGCACTGACCATTTGCCCTCAAGTACTGACCATTTGCCGTCATGCACTGACCATTTGCCCTCATAGACTCCACAGGGGGCTCCTCGCCAGGAACTACACCAGCTGGAAAGGTGGGCTCCAGAGCAGGCTGGGGGGGGGGGGGGGGGGGGGGGGGGGGGAGAGAGAGAGATAGGCTTCGGAGGCTGGAGAAGAGACGCAGTCGACGAAGGACAGATGGCGCCGGGATGTCGCCAGCATCTTCAAATGCCAACACTGTGACAAGAGGCGCGTTTTTCAGGACAAGGATACGCTAGCCAAGTTAGTCAAAGGCAATCCAACTGAGGCGCATTTCTCAGGATTAGGACACGCTAGCCAAGTTAGTCAAAGGCATTCCAACTGAGGCGCGTTTTTCAGGATTAGGACACGCTAGCCAAGTTAGTCAAAGGCAATCCAACTGAGGCGCGTTTTTCAGGACAAGGATACGCTAGCCAAGTTAGTCAAAGGCATTCCAACAGGCGCGTTTCATAGGACTAGGATACGCTAGCCAAGTTAGTCAAAGGCAATCCAACTGAGGCGCATTTCTCAGGATTAGGACACGCTAGCCAAGTTAGTCAAAGGCATTCCAACAGGCGCGTTTCATAGGACTAGGATACGCTAGCAAAGTTTGTCAAAGGCAATCCAACTGAAGCACGTTTTGTTTCAAAATGTAATAAAAACATTCGCCCTGTCGTCCATGACGAATAAAACTTTCCTCGGGCTAGAAAAAAACTAGAGCAGCTCATCCGACGGGCGAGTAAATTAAAATATATAAATATATAAAGCACTTCGATGTTGTTTCCAACTGTCACACATCGATCATGTGAAAATCTTGGCCACTTAAAGCAAGAAATCTGTCCCACCCAATCTGTCCAATTTGATATCCATGAAATCTGGGGCCTGTCTGTAGAACTTTTCCCAGTGAGACGGTTGGAAACGGCATCGAAGTGCTGTATTTTCTCTTTTTTTTCTTCTTTTTACTAAATTTTAACTCGCCTGTCGGGCGAGCAACTTTGCAACTTTCTTTCATCGCCAAGGACGAGCCAGTGTATCCCAGTCCTGAGAAATCCCGCCTACGGCCTGCCACGCCGGGTAGGGATCACAAAGCTCCACATGTACACATGTACAGAGCTCAGGGGGTGGGCTTTCACTGTCACGAGAGGGCATGCACAGGGGGACGACTAAGCTCTATAATATACTGAGCCCAGTGGCTGGGCCTCAGTCACGGCAGAGCTTGTACATGGGAGATAACTCCAGTGGCTGGGCCTCAGTCACGGCAGAGCTTGTACATGGGAGATAACTCCAGTGGCTGGGCCTCAGTCACGGCAGAGCTTGTACATGGGATCCCAGTGGCTGGGCCTCAGTCACGGCAGAGCTTGTACATGGGACCCCAGTGGCTGGGCCTCAGTCACGGCAGAGCTTGTACATGGAACCCCAGTGGCTGGGCCTCAGTCACGGCAGAGCTTGTACATGGAACCCCAGTGGCTGGGCCTCAGTCACGGCAGAGCTTGTACATGGGACCCCAGTGGCTGGGCCTCAGTCACGGCAGAGCTTGTACATGGGAGATAACTCCAGTGGCTGGGCCTCAGTCACGGCAGAGCTTGTACATGGGACCCCAGTGGCTGGGCCTCAGTCACGGCAGAGCTTGTACATGGGACCCCAGTGGCTGGGCCTCAGTCACGGCAGAGCTTGTACATGGGACCCCAGTGGCTGGGCCTCAGTCACGGCAGAGCTTGTACATGGGACCCCAGTGGCTGGGCCTCAGTCACGGCAGAGCTTGTACATGGGAGACAACTCCAGGCCCGGCTCCATCCCTGCGTTCCGTTGCACTCAACTTCATCTTTGCTACGATGTAGCAGGCTCAGGAGTTTCGATTGGTCGGTTTCTTTAATTACTTTAAAAGCACGTTACCATTAAAAGTAGAGGGTTTTGGAGGCCCTCTTTGGATACATGAATTCCCAAAATGATTTCACATTCAATTATATCCCTCTTGGTCGAATAGACAAGTTCATAAAAGCATTAGGGTCGAAAATCCAATAATAACAAAAGGTCGATAACCATCACAAGTCATAGAGGAAGGTCAAGGGAATCCCAAAATGTGTGTCGTCTGCTACTTCGTTACACGCATGGGTATAAATGCCGACGTTTACTACAGATATCAAACCAAGACATACAATCCACTCTGCCACGGTGATGAGAGCACGAAAACATTTATTTCTTCGAAATTTGAAAGCAATCGGCACGTTTGCCACTTCCATGGTATGTAAACTCCATGGTTCGAAGCATGTTTACCGTGCAAGTCCGTGGAGTGACTTCCAATTAGTTCTGTTTAGTATGAGCCAATCAAATGCGGCTACGGGTTCTGTAGTTTCATCGTTGCTAGGCACAGCAAGTGGCGCACTCTAGTGTGAAGCAGTTAGAGCGCCTTCTGAGATGCTCTAGCTGCTGCGCGACCTTGACAGGAAGTTGACCTCTGCCACTGGGTGAAACGTCACCAAAGATTGTGTATGAATGATTTTCGACCCTAATGCTTTTATTAAGTCGTTTTTTCGATCAAGATGGATACATTTGAGTGTGAAATAATTTTGGGGATTCGTGTATTCAGAGAGGGCCTCCAAAACCCTATACTTTTAATGATAATGTGCTTTTAAAGTTAATAAATAAAACAAACCAATCAAAACTGTTGAGGCTGCTACTTCGTAGCAGAGATGAAGCAGAACGCAGGGGAAGCAGAGAGCAACAGAACGCAGGGGAAGCAGAGTGCAACAGAACGCAGGGGAAGCAGAGATGAAGCAGAACGCAGGGGAAGCAGAGTGCAACAGAACGCAGGGGAAGCAGAGTGCAACAGAACGCAGGGGAAGCAGAGAGCAACAGAACGCAGGGGAAGCAGAGTGCAACAGAACGCAGGGGAAGCAGAGATGAAGCAGAACGCAGGGGAAGTAGAGTGCAACAGAACGCAGGGGAAGCAGAGACGAAGCAGAGTGCAACAGAACGCAGGGGAAGCAGAGTGCAACAGAACGCAGGGGAAGCAGAGTGCAACAGAACGCAGGGGAAGCAGAGTGCAACAGAACGCAGGGGAAGCAGAGATGAAGCAGAGTGCAACAGAACGCAGGGGAAGCAGAGTGCAACAGAACGCAGGGGAAGCAGAGTGCAACAGAACGCAGGGGAAGCAGAGATGAAGCAGAACGCAGGGGAAGCAGAGTGCAACAGAACGCAGGGGAAGCAGAGATGAAGCAGAGTGCAACAGAACGCAGGGGAAGCAGAGATGAAGCAGAGTGCAACAGAACGCAGGGGAAGCAGAGTGCAACAGAACGCAGGGGAAGCAGAGAGCAACAGAACGCAGGGGAAGCAGAGTGCAACAGAACGCAGGGGAAGCAGAGTGCAACAGAACGCAGGGGAAGCAGAGAGCAACAGAACGCAGGGGAAGCAGAGTGCAACAGAACGCAGGGGAAGCAGAGTGCAACAGAACGCAGGGGAAGCAGAGTGCAACAGAACGCAGGGGAAGCAGAGAGCAACAGAACGCAGGGGAAGCAGAGTGCAACAGAACGCAGGGGAAGCAGAGTGCAACAGAACGCAGGGGAAGCAGAGAGCAACAGAACGCAGGGGAAGCAGAGTGCAACAGAACGCAGGGGAAGCAGAGAGCAACAGAACGCAGGGGAAGCAGAGTGCAACAGAACGCAGGGGAAGCAGAGAGCAACAGAACGCAGGGGAAGCAGAGTGCAACAGAACGCAGGGGAAGCAGAGAGCAACAGAACGCAGGGCATCATGTCTGACACGTCAGGCGGAGGCGCTCTGGGACCAGGAGGATGGAGAGAGCTGCAGCCAATGTGGAGATAGCGAGATCGCCATCACTGCAACGCCACCCACAATAATACGTGTAAACATACGTGCGAATCTGCGGTGAGTCTCGTCAAGATGAAAACGCCGAGTCTGTGAAGTGCTTGAGCGCGTGTGCGTGCGTGAGTGTGTGTGCGTGCGTGTGTGTGTGCGTGCGTGTGTGTGTGCATGTATATTTAACCACAAGTGCTATACCGAACTTTTCGTTCTTTCCTATGCAGAATGTCCGGCTCAGTTACGAAATTTGTGCGTTTAACGACTATTGTACAGTGATCTTTTGGTTTCGAAAACCGAAGATCTTCTTGTGTAACTGTAGAGGTACCCGGGACCTGCTGTGGAGAATTGTAACCTTGAGGCAACCCTGGCAACACTGAGAGACGCGATGACAGAGGACAGAGAGCGGTCCCAGAAGGCACTGACTGAGACCCTGATGGCCGAATTGAAGAATCTGGGGATGGGATAGAGGGCCATGTCCGAAAAGCTGGAAAATATTCAGCAAGAACTCAGTGAGGTCAAGAGGAAGCTGGGCCATCATGAAGGCTTCATAGACCATCTCAGTGATAGACAGGCTGACATGGACACTAGGCTGCGAAATATCGAGGACAGAATGGAAGTAAACACTTACTACAAATGCACATTTTCGGTTCACTGAAGAAGAAAAAAACCGCTCGTCAAACTCAACACAGAAATATTTGACTCCCCAAGGGATTCAATCTGAGCCTATGCTCTCTTGGAGAATAATGTGGTCCTTCCTGGTTCTACCTACATTCCAGTTTTGTTTGCAGCCTGCACATACGCGCCGTCAAGTGTTATCAGCGAGAGAAAACATTCCTCTGATTCTCTCGAGTAGTGTGTCCTGGCAGCACCTACGACGGGCGCCGTCCTCTCCCCAACCTCTGCAGTCCCTCCCCCGCATGCTGATGTTTTCATTTCGTTTCAACCGTTCATGACAACAGCACACATTTGAAGAATTCTGGCGTGTCAGAGAAGCGTGCAGCATGGTCTCTCAAGTTCTTCGTTTCTATCAATAAGAAACAAACACACGACAAACACCAAAATCAAAGTCTTTCGGGCACACGCCCTTCTTCAGTGAACGTTACAGACAAACATAAATGATGCAACACGTGACGTAAAAAAACTTTAGAATGACATGACGTAGGCACTCAAAACTCTCCCTCTCTCTCTCTCTCTCTCTCTCTCTCTCTCTCTCTCTCTCTCTCTCTCTCTCTCTCTCTCTCTCTCTCTCTCTCTCTCTCTCTCTCTCTCTCCCTCTCTCTCTCTCTCTTTATCTCTATATCTTTAACTTTCTCTCTCTCTCTCTCTCTCTCTCTCTCTCTCTCTCTCAACCTCTCTCTCTCCCTCTCTCTTTCTCTATCTCTCTATCTCTCTCTCTATATCTCTCTATCTCCCTTCAACTTTCTCTCTATCTCTAACTCTCTCTCTAACTCTCTCTCTAAGTGTTCATAGTTCCATCCATCTATCTCTCTCAGTCTAACACATTCAGTCCTTCAGGGTAGTTGGTGCGCAACTTGAAGCGCCAGAACTTCTCTCTCCGCTTTCGGATGTTAGCATCGTCCACATGTATCTTCTCGATAATGGTCACTCTCATGTGGGATAGGCAATGCCCAGGGGATGGCGTGCGTGTGTCCGTAAAACCTTCTACGGATTGTCTGGCCAGTCTCACCCACATACTGCCTGTCGTGACACTTCTCACAGTCAATGAGATAGATGACGTTGGTTGACGTGCACGACAAGCAGTCTCTGATGTGGAAAGACTGGCCAGTGATGACGCTGCGGAAGGTGGTAGTGTCCTGCAGGTAATTCTTGCACAGTACACATTTGGGGCATGGGTGACACCCGATGTTGGCCTCCTGAGCCAAAGTACGGGGGAAGGGGAGGGACGAGGGCATCAGCAGTTTTCTAAGACTGAAACAATTCCTTTCTCCTACAATAGGCGGGTTTGGGTTCTTCGTTTCTGAAAGTTTTCAAACAAACGACCCAAGATACGGTTCTTGATCTTATTAAAATGGAGGCAAGTTACAATGGAGACCGTGGAATACAATATAAATAAAAGGCGCATATTAAAAAAAGTCCTCATCAGGCACAAGGGTGGTAGGGGGAGGTAGGAGGGGGGGGGGAGGGGGGGGGGGGGAGAAGAGGGACATTACAAGAGAGTGTCAGTCTTTCTCACTGTTGCAGACCAAATTAAAATTTCTGAGCGAAGAATCCTCTCTTCTATTCGCACAAACACGAATGTTATTCCAGTCAGAAAACTATAGAACACGTATCCACTCTTGCTAATGCGCATACTCAGACGCAATCATATTTACATACAGAATGAAGAGAGAGAGAGGGGGGGAGGGGGAGAGGGGGGAGAGAGAGAGAGAGAGAGAGAGAGAGAGAGAGAGAGAGAAGAGAGATAGAGAGAGAGAGAAACGCGCGCAGACACGGAGATATGCTTACAGACACACGGAGACGCACAAAGACATGCAGACACTAGGTACCAAATGTGAATATCATGTATTTATATGTGTATGTTTACTATGTATGTATACACCGTGTATGCATGTAGACCATGTATGTACATGTATATATGTACGTGTGTATATTTATACACACATACACATACACACACACACACACATATATATATATATATACATATACAGACACACTTTACATACACGGACAGACACACAGACCCAGGGACCGACACTTGGACAGACACACGGACAGACGCACGGACAGACACACAGAGAGACACATGGACAGACACACGGACAGACAGACAGACACACACACAGAGAGACACACGGACAGACACACGGACAGACAGACAGACACACACACAGAGAGACACACGGACAGACACACGGACAGACAGACACACACACACACACACACACAGAGACACACGGACAGACACACGGACAGACACACGGACAGACAGACAGACACACACACACACAGAGAGACACACGGACAGTCACACGGACAGACACATGGACAGACAGACAGACAGACAGCCGCAGGGAAATGCCCATAGCGAGCCTCTGTAGTTGACACTGTGCTGCCTACGGCAGATGGGGAGAGGGCCGATTGTGTAAAGGCAACATTGGCGCTCCCCCACATTGAAAACGAAAAGCCGAGAATCCTGTGAGTCATCCTTAATGGATGGGATGACACTCCTCACATGGAGGTCTTGTGTTCTACAATGCCCTGACATGAAGGAGGACTCAACGACAGCCTCATTTTCTATGGATATCGGAGGATATCAAAAGCGGAAAGCTTGAGATCGCTTGATTCTTGCGGATGGAAATTTCGCGGGCTGGTGAAAGCCGGAAGCCGAAGGGTTTCCGTGACAACACACATGGACAAGCTAGCACTAGACACGCAGAGCCCAGAACTTCAGCATATCCGGCCTAATCTTATCCCCAGAGTGATTTAAGGTTCGGACTGGCAGAAAATAAGGGAGGAAGGAGGAAAGAGGAGAAGAGGGGAAAGGGGAATGGACTGCGGAGAGACACGCTGGAGAAGGGACGTGGAGATTTGGCAACTTTAGGGGAGGGGATGGGAAGGGGGATCGAGATGGGGGAGGGGATCGGAGAGCAAAGGAAGGGGGACAGAAAAAAGAAACTGAGAAATAAAGTGAAGGAAGGAGAGGAAAGAAGGGGGACGACTGAATAAGACGGAAGAGAGGGAAGAGATGAGAGAGAGAGAGAGAGAGAGAGAGAGAGAGAGAGAGAGAGAGAGAGAGAGAGAGAGAGAGAGAGAGAGAGAGAGAGCGAGAGAGAGAGAGGAAGAATCAAGCAATCGGAAAATGATAAACTTGTATTTGGAAAGGACAAAACGGGAAATAACATAGCAAAGATATCAAGTTACGATGCTAGAGTTGCGAAGTGTTTTGTCAATGTAGTTTTAAAGGATCAAAGCGTTGGCAAACGTGGGCGTCGCGGTCTCTACGTGCCGTCTGCGGGCTTATCTCCACGATACGGTGTGCATATCAATGCGCAGCTTCCACCGTTGCAAATGACTGCGAACGACCTATTGCTGGTGAGGTGACCCAGTTCACCTAATTCATGGGACAAGTCACGTGACAAATTGTGCAGAACAGTATATTGAGATGTTGGTTTAAGAGCACACTCATTAAAGCAAAAAATTGTCATGCAACTTTTTTAGAAGCCACTTTTCACACCGAACTTCAGCTCAGGCCTTCTAAACCACACCTTTCACGTTTTTCGCATAGTCCAGCCAGCACAGCCATCCAGCCGTCGTCAGTTATTCCCGTCTCCGTGTTCACATCCCACTCTGCACCTCCCTGCGATCTGTCGCATCCACGACCCCGTCCTTCATCCCTATCGCAACAGTGCCGACAAACTTCCGTCTACATGCATTTGTTATTGGGAACATTGCCTGAGGTAGGGAGCAGTCGAGCGCCGTGTGTTGGAGCTGATGTTAGTAACTCAAAGACCCCGCGACCTCCAGTACTTTCTGAAACACGAAACTTACCCATTCTGTGTACACAACGATCTGTCGGAGCTTTTAATCATCACAAATGCCAGCTCTCCTCAGACACTCGGTTTAATGTATGTAAAATAAAAACTTCCCTTGAGTCGGGACAGAGTTCCGTCCCTTGCCTTCTTTGCAATACCAAAACGTAAAAAAGTAACTTTCTTTTCAAACCTCGATTCAGAAAATTTGATACATTCAATCGGACCTAACTTTCAGTAAGTGTGCAAAATCTCAAGGAAATCCGTCTAGTAATTTTTTAGATATCAGCCGTTAAGTCGGGACAGACAGACACGCACACACACACACACGCGCGCGCGCGCGCGCACACACACACACACACGCACACACACACACAGACAGATAAAAACCGCTGGCGCTGAACCTCCAGGTTTTGGCATTTAAAAAACCCCAATAAAGCTGTGAGGACCTCCAGTAAACCTGGAGGGATAAAAAAATCCTTCGTTCTCCTTCACCAACGTCCAATCTCCTCGAAAGTACGTCACGTTATTCGACGTCAAATGATCACGTCACACATTTTGCATTACGACTCTGTTGTAGCGTTTTCTTGGCAACACTAAAACGTTAAAAAGTCACTTTCTTTTCAAATCTCGATTCTGAAAATTTGATACATTCAATCGGACCTAACTTCCAGTAAGTGTGCAAAATATCAAGGAAATACGTCCCGTAGTTTTTTAGATATCAGCCGTTAAGTCGGGACAGACAGACAGACAAACACACACACACACACACACACACACACACACACACACACACACACACACACATATACAGATAAAAATCACTGGCGCTGAACCTCCAGGTTTTGGCGTTAAAAACAAACAAACAAACAAAAAAGAGATTGGGTTCGAACCCGCAACCTCTCGAGAAAAGATAGGGAAAAAAAGTAAGGTTCGAACCCGCAACCTCTCACGTGTACCACAACGGGTGGGGTGGCTCTCTCTCTCTCTCTCTCTGAATACCATACACACATTTTAAAAAAAGCTTCTGTGCGGATTCGAACCCGTACGCGCATCCCCTACAACCAAGCATGTCCCATCGACAAAAAAATATTCGACGCTCTACCGTGTGAGCTAATCCATAAAGCTGTGAGGACCTCCAATAAACCTGGAGGTTATAAAAAATCCTTCTTTCTCTTTCACCAATGTCCAATCTCCTCGAAATTACGTCAGGTTATTCGACGTCAAATGATCACGTCACACATGCCAAAACTTCCCTTGAGTTGGGACAGAGTTCCGTCCCTTGCCTTCTTTGCAACACCAAAACGTAAAAAAATCACTTTCTTTTCAAACCTCGATTCTGAAAATTTGATACATTCAATCGGACCTAACTTCCAGTAAGTGTGCAAAATGTCAAGGAAATCCGTCCAGTAGTTTGTGAGATATCAGCCGTTAAGTCGGGACGGACAGACAGACAGACACACACACAGACAGACAGATAAAGCTGTGACGTGAGGACCTCAAGTAAACATGGAGGGATAAAGCTGTGAGGAGCTCCAGTAAACATGGAGGAATAAAGCTGTGAGGACCTCCAGTAAACCTGGACGGATAAAGCTGTGAGGACCTCCAGTAAACCTGGACGGATAAAAAATCCTTCTTTCTCCTTCACCAATGTCCAATCTCCTCGAAATTACGTCACGTTATTCGACGTCAAATGATCACGTCACACATGCCAAAACTTCCCTTGAGTCGGGACAGAGTTCCGTCCCTTGCCTTCTTTGCAACACCAAAACGTAAAAAAGTCACTTTCTTTTCAAACCTCGATTCTGAAAATGTGATACATTCAATCGGACCTAACTTCCAGTAAGTGTGCAAAATGTCAAGGAAATCCGTCCAGTAGTTTTTGTGATATCAGCCGTTACGTCGGGACTGACCGACACACAGACAGACAGTCAGACAGACAGATAAAGCTGTGAGGACCTCCAGTAAACCTGGAGGGTTAGCATTCTCTTTATGGCTGTAATTCCAAAACAAAACAGCAGATAACATTCTCTTTATGGCTGTAATTCCCGAACAAGACAGCAGATAACATTCTCTTTATGGCTGTCATTCCCAAACAAGACAGCAGATAGCATTCTCTTTGTGGCTGTCATTCCCAAACAAGACAGCAGATAACATTCTCTTTATGGCTGTCATTCCCAAACAAGACAGCAGATAACATTCTCTTTATGGCTGTCATTCCCAAACAAGACAGCAGATAACATTCTCTTTATGGCTGTCATTTCCAAACAAGACAGCAGATAACATTCTCTTTATGGCTATCATTCCCAAACAAGACAGCAGATAACATTCTCTTTATGGCTGTCATTCCCAAACAAGGCAGCAGATAACATTCTCTTTATGGCTGTCATTTCCAAACAAGACAGCAGATAACATTCTCTTTATGGCTATCATTCCCAAACAAGACAGCAGATAACATTCTCTTTATGGCTGTCATTCCCAAACAAGACAGCAGATAACATTCTCTTTATGGCTGTCATTCCCAAACAAGGCAGCAGATAACACTCTCTTTATGGCTGTCATTTCCAAACAAGACAGCAGATACCATTCTCTTTATGGCCATCATTCCCAAACAAGACAGCAGATAACATTCTCTTTATGGCTGTCATTCCCAAAGAAGACAGCAGATAACATTCTCTTTATGGCTGTCATTCCCAAACAAGACAGCAGATAACCTCCAAAATTTATGGGATTGTTCCTTTGGTAAAACCCTGACGTTGCACTAATATTTCTTCAGAATGTGTTTTGAAAGTTTTGAGTGATTTTCCTTGCTCACGTGCTGACTAGACTAGACTAGACCAGACTAGACTAGACTAGACTAGACTACACTAGACTAGACTAGACTAGACTAGACTAGACTAGACTAGACTAGACTAGACTAGACTAGACCAGACTAAAAAACTGAACTAACTGAACTGAACTGAACTGAACGAACGGAGGGTAAAATATAACTTCCGCGGCGGAGGTAAACATGTTGACATTGACAACATTTTATCACTAAGTAGTTACAAAAAGATTAGACTGGAAGAAATAGGTGTGACAGGTCCTTGAGTTTTCTTTGAGCATTTTCTTCTATATGGAAGCGTGGAGTAGAATAATGCAAATGATTTAGCCATCGGGGACAAAACTATCTCCTTAGTGATTTAAGGGATTTAGGCGTTTAACTGTTTTGTCATGAATCTTCGGCAGCGGAAAGGAAGGGGGAAATTGTTCGGACTGCGAAGGAGGGATGCGTTTTACCAATAGAATCACTTCCATTCCTCGACATAGAAAAAAACCGTCAAAGCATCTAAAATATTTTCGTACTCTCACTTTATTTTGTCGTGCTCGAAAAACCTTTCAGACGAAGTTCGGTTGCAAACGTCTGCAAAAGAGCAAAAGGAGGCCACATATCTGCGCTTCAAAGACGCGACAGAGTCGAAGATGCGAGCGAATAATGAATGTAATGATGATGATCTACGAATGTGACGTAATCTACGAATAGCTCTCGTGGCTTTGCAAAATGTTTTCCTTTTGAAAAGGGTCCAGATGGGAGGGAATTACACGACCTACCATGGCGAGGCCTTCAAGGCAAGATGGACTTTAGTCTGATCCGCTGAACAATGTTACTGTGCGAGGGATTCTGCTCATGATTCATTAATAACCCATCCATCACTTTCACCCTGTCTAGACTGTTTTGTCTGCACTGCCACAAGCATGAAGAATGGGTGACCATTTCGACCTAATGGAAAAGGGCGAGCTCCAGCTCGTTTTGACGTATGGCAAGATGTTCACCGGCCATTTTGATAATGGAAGGAGGTATCTCAATTTTCTCGCCGTCATCCTACGCGACGTGGATAGAGGCGGTTCCTGAGGCATCGTTCCCCCTAAAAACATTCGTTGGTGGCACACTCAGTCCCAGTTACTGACAAAGAAAGCCCCACAAGGTCTTCGTGTATTCACTGCACTGATTTTCACTAAAAGTAGAGACATATACCGAAGAAATGCACATACACATACATACACATACGTGCCCTCTCGCACCGACATGCACGCACATGAACGCGGGCACTCAGTTGAGCTCTCACAAACGTCTCTCTGTCTGTATATATTTCTGTCTTTCTCTCTGTCTCTCTTTCGATCTCTGTCTCTGTCTCTATTTCTGTCTCTTTCACTTTCTCTGTCTCTTTGTCTCTGTCTCTGTCTCTCTTTTTCTCTCTGTCTGTCTTTCTGTATCTCCTCTCTGTCTCTCTCCCTCTCTCCTTCTCTCTCTCTCTCTCTCTCTCTCTCTCTCTCTCTCTCTCT
>JAWQFJ010028302.1:25000-39325 GCA_034096865.1 Theodoxus fluviatilis | reverse complement strand
GCTGGCTGGATAAATGAATAAATGGAAAGTGGATGGGTAGATGAATGGGTAGATGAATAGATAAATGAGTGGATAATGGATGGATAAATGGATCGAGGGAGGGAGGGATAGAGGGGTGTACGGGTGGAAACGATGGATGGATGAATGGTTGAACAAATAAATGGATGGATGGATGGGTGGATGAATGATGTTTGAAGGCCTAGCAGCCTTTGTAGGCAATGTAAAAATAAGGCTAAGAAAACTC
The DNA here is from genome assembly GCA_034096865.1 of Theodoxus fluviatilis. Classification (NCBI taxonomy): domain Eukaryota; kingdom Metazoa; phylum Mollusca; class Gastropoda; order Cycloneritida; family Neritidae; genus Theodoxus; species Theodoxus fluviatilis. The sequence goes on along the minus strand of JAWQFJ010028302.1, from coordinate 39,081 downwards.
CTTGCAACACATGCATTCTAATCTAAATAAGCAGCACCCAGGGCGAACAGATCACATGAACAGGCAATGTATTTTCACCAACCAGGCGAGAGGAGGCCATAAAGTAAGGGTGAAAGCGGGGGTAGCAGTGGGGGTGGGGGCGGGGGTGGGGATGACGGTGGGGGGTGGGGGGTGGGGGTGGGGGGTAGGGGGTGGTGGTGGTGGTGGGGAGGCAGGGAGACTTCTATCCACACGATCAAAGTATGAAGTAAATATTTAGAGCTTGAAAAGGTGCTTCATGACATACTGAAGATGATGTGCACTATTTGCAGGCGTTCTCCAGGAAAGAATTAAACCAACCACCGTTCCACGTTTAAATGGTTGTAAACCGGGTCTTTAACCATCGCCATGTTGAAGTAAGCACATTGTTTGCTCAATTTGGTACACAAATTCCCTCAGGAATAACTTATTGGCTTACATGTAAAGTAGATTTCAATTCAGTTGCAGCTTGTAGACGACATTAAAGTCTTGCGCAAATCACGCAGAAATAGTGATAAACTACGCGTTTTCTGGTTCAGATGGTGCAAGCGCTTTTCTGTGAACCTGACCAGGTTGGTGAGCACCCAGTCATCTCCCTGTCCGCAACAAGACAAGCACACCATCTCTCTGTGGGTGGGAGGTGAGAATACACACACACTCCCCCCAGCCCCACCCCCCACCCCCATCACCCCACCCCCACCCTCACCCCCCACCCCACCCCCCGCGCCCCCTCATTCGATTCGTAAGAAGAGAATAACGAGGGAAATCTAGCCTTGACTTTCTCTAACCGGCTCTGGTTATTTTTGTCATCAATGGCCTTACATAGCCAACAGAAACGGACAAGCCTTTAAATTTCATTCATTCATTTATCCCAAAACAAGACGAGAAACTCTCCTCATCGTCTCCGGTGCCGACCGTTGAGCTCGTGGTGCTACTTGCAGGAGCTGCAGTAGAAGCTCCCACATTCACTGCACGTCTGCAAACCTACACGTAGCAATACACCTACACGTAGCATTACACCTACACGTAGCAATGCACTTACACGTAGCAATACACCTACACGTAGCAATGCACATACACGTAGCAATACACCTACACGTAGCAATACACCTAAACGTAGCAATACACCTACACGTAGCAATACACCTACACGTAGCAATACACCTACACGTAGCAATACACCTACACGTAGCAATACACCTACATGTAGCAATACACCTACACGTAGCAATGCACCTACACGTAGCAATACACCTACAAGTAGCAATACACCTACACGTAGCAATGCACATACACGTAGCAATACACCTACACGTAGCAATACACCTACACGTAGCAATGCACCTACACGTAGCAATACACCTACACGTAGCAATGCACATACACGTAGCAATACACCTACACGTAGCAATACACCTACACGTAGCAATACACCTACACGTAGCAATGCACCTACACGTAGCAATACACCTACACGTAGCAATACACCTACACGTAGCAATGCACATACACGTAGCAATACACCTACACGTAGCAATACACCTACACGTAGCAAGACACCTACACGTCTGCAATACACCTACACGTAGCAATGCACCTACACGTAGCAATACACCTACACGTAGCAATACACCTACACGTAGCATTACACCTACACGTAGCAATACAGCTACACGTAGCAATACAGCTACACGTAGCAATACACCTACACGTAGCAATACACCTACACGTAGCAATACAGCTACACGTAGCAATACAGCTACACGTAGCAATACACCTACACGTAGCAATACACTCACACGTAGCAATACACCTACACGTAGCAATACACCTACACGTAGCAATACACCTACACGTAGCAATACACCTACACGTAGCAATGCACATACACGTAGCAATGCACCTACACGTAGCAATACACCTACCCGTAGCAATACACCTACACGTAGCAATGCACCTACACGTAGCAATACACCTACACGTAGCAATACACCTACACGTAGCAATGCACATACACGTAGCAATACACCTACACGTAGCAATACACCTACACGTAGCAAGACACCTACACGTAGCAATACACCTACACGTAGCAATACACCTACACGTAGCAATACACCTACACGTAGCAATGCACATACACGTAGCAATGCACCTACACGTAGCAATACACCTACACGTAGCAATGCACATATACGTAGCAATACACCTACACGTAGCAATACACCTACACGTAGCAATACACCTACACGTAGCAATACACATGTAGCAATACACCTACACGTCTGCAATACACCTACACGTAGCAATGCACCTTCACGTAGCAATACACCTACACGTAGCAATACACCTACACGTAGCAATACACCTACACGTAGCAATACACCTACACGTAGCAATACACCTACACGTAGCAATACACCTACACGTAGCAATGCACATACACGTAGCAATACACCTACACGTAGCAATACACCTACACGTAGCAATACACCTACACGTAGCAATACACCTACACGTAGCAATGCACATACACGTAGCAATGCACCTACACGTAGCAACACACCTACACGTCTGCAATACACCTACACGTAGCAATGCACCTACACGTAGCAATACACCTACACGTAGCAATACACCTACACGTAGCAATACACCTACACGTCTGCAATACACCTACACGTAGCAATACACCTACACGTAGCAATACACCTACACGTAGCAATGCACCTACACGTAGCAATACACCTACACGTAGCAATACACCTACACGTAGCAATACACATACACGTAGCAATACACCTACACGTAGCAAGACACCTACACGTAGCAAGACACCTACACGTAGCAATACACCTACACGTAGCAATGCACCTACACGTAGCAATACACCTACACGTAGCAATACACCTACACGTAGCATTACACCTACACGTAGCAATGCACATACACGTAGCAATGCACCTACACGTAGCAATGCACCTACACGTAGCAATGCACATACACGTAGCAATGTACCTACACGTAGCAATGCACCTACACGTAGCAATACACCTACACGTAGCAATACACATACACGTAGCAATGCACATACACGTAGCAATACACCTACACGTAGCCTCCAGTGCACAACGGAACTGCGTGATATCACGATTATTTCATATACAATAATACAGACTCGAGTATGTCACACGGTTTGCAGAAGTAGAAAGCACAACTAGGAGTGAAGTGTTCTGTAAGCTTAATTGAATGGCTACTGGGGATAACTTCTCTTCTGCCAAGATCTGGCGTTCTGATCAGTTTGTCACACTGGCCAAAACAGATATTCGTGCAAAGGTGAACACACTTGTATCAAGTGTTAAACCATTATCCACGACGAGATTTTCGTTTCACAGTTGCAGACGTCTATCAAAGTGAACAGCGTGACCTACACTCGGGCAGACACTGTCGTCGCGAAGACAGCCAGCTTACCATGTCGGAGCAAATAAACAAATAAGAGAAAAGCGAAACGATCACTCCTGCACTGAGTTTTGATGCGTGACCGGGACACACTCCGCAGGAGGGCCTATGTTTTGTTTGCTTTGTAAGGTTTGAGCACTAGCTGTAGGTGTAAACATGGTCAGTTATTAATATAATTGGTGAATTTAGTTGTCATGAAACTTTGTTTTGTGCTTTTCTTGTCATAATCTTACACGTTACATTACGCCGAATGCGGGCAAGTTGATCATGCATTCATCGACTCGATGATCGTGAATTTTCTGTCCTCGCCTGACCAGGGAAACGAAATAGTCAATTCAAGCCAGAACTAAACAGCTATCTGCTGCCACTCATTCGAGCTTTACATGAAACATTATATCACACTAGCTCGATCGTCTGCTGGCGTAGTGGCTACGGTTCGATCGTGTTCGTCTGCTAGGTACGCACGGTGTGGTTTGTTTACTTATTTTCTGTGGGTTTTGTGCAGAAAGTATACGTTACAATAATCTATTATGACTATTTTCGATTAGTTTTTAAAAAATCTAATTAAACATTTTGCATGCTTTAATGCCATCCTTTTGCCACGATCTAGCGATAATCACTCCTCAACACAGACCCGAAACATACCCCAACATGTAGCACCGGAAGTTATGCAACCTACCATCATGGCTGCGTGTAGCGTGGAAAATAGTAACCCGTGGAAAACAGTAACGGAAGTCATCGCAGAGTTATCTGCGAGGGACGTGCTTTATGCAATTTACCGCTCCTGCACCTGTTCTTCGCATGGAATATATTCCGACAAACGACGCATTAGTTGCTTTACGAGGTTTTGGTGCATTTGTGTAGTTTAACACATGATGTAGCGTTCAAAAAAGTTTTTCCCCCTGTAAAGCCGTCTCCCCTGCCGGAAATAATATGGGAGTCACCTCCCTGTAGTCTATTTGTAGTCTGGTTTTATAAAACGCGACCGTTGACTGACTTGGCACGCCCGGGGAGTTATGCTAAGATCCGGCCGCGTAAATATATCTGCGTTTTGTGACAAACGTCTTGCTCGGCGGTACTGTACTCCATGCACCTTAACGGTGCGCGTGATTCGGGTGTAATCTTAAGCTAAACGACGTTCCGAATGTTTCCGACTTCGACCATTTCAGCAGCGCCAATAAACGTCGTTTAGCTTAAGATTACACCCGAATCACGCGCACCGTTAAGGTGCATGGAGTACAGTACCGCCGAGAAAGACGTTTGTCACAAAACGCAGATATATTAACGCGGCCGGATCTTAGCATAACTCCCCGGGCGTGCCAAGTCAGTCAGGCGGAGTGGCGGGTGCCGTCTCTTTTTAGAGTTGAATTTTCAGAAAATCCCTCGCAGATAACTCTGCGATGACTTCCGTTACTGTTTTCCGCGGGATACTATTTTCCACGCTACACTGCGCTGCTAATTACCATATGACCCCTGGTGAACTCTTCTCCGGCCATTGGAGCCATTGACGGCACCCAGATTCGAATTCAAGCACCTTCTAAACAATAACACGAGTTCGTCAATCGAAAAAAACTACATGTACTATTCCATCAATGCGCAGATGATTTTCAATTGCCATAAAAGGTGTTTTTGTGACTCACTGACACTGCGCTCAAATTGTGTATGCGTGTGTGCGTATGTGTGTGTGTGTGTGTGTGTGTGTGTGTGTGTGTGTGTGTGTGTGTGTGCGTGTGCGTGTACGTGTACGCACGTATGCGACATCTTAATTCTACTGCACCATGTTCGTCTGTCATATTTACCTTTCTTCTCCCCTTTCTCAACACCGCTAATGTGGCCGTAAGAACATGACAACCCCATGCTGTTTGCAACAGTTTACTTTATCAGTGTCCCAGTGGCTCACTAAGTTTGCCAGAAGTGACATTTAAGAGCTTGACCCAGTGAAAGCTCTCTCAGAGAGTAGTATCATCATGTTAAAGTTGAGGTACCCATTTCTGCTTCTTTCTGTATCTCATAGATCCTGCAAAGCTGATACTTTCTGCGCGATATGCACCCAAATTGCCGCCTTCGCCTTCGTTGTATTGTGCGGCGTGTTCGCAGAATTAAAAGAGGGTCGATCCCTCGACCCGCAACTTCTCAAGAAGTGCAACTTCTTCCGTATGCGCCCAGTTCGCCTTTCTTGGTCTTTTAGTGGGGACAGCCATCCGTGTACAACCTTTTTCTTGTACTGTACAATGTATAGCAGCTGAGTTGGTAACAAGCAACTTAACAGGAAATGAGTTTAAGACGTTAATGCATGCGCAAACTGTGGGAAATTCCCATAGCGCAGTCGAATAGTTATTCCCTCAGGAGCTAAAAGTTTCCTGCATACCAAATCACGTTCCAGAATACAGGGGAAGTAACTATTCCTATTTTTGTGTTATTCTGGAATAAATGTATTCTTTTTTCTTGCATACGGCCCCAGGGCATTTATTAGCCAGAAAGTCAAGATGCGTAACACGATAACATTCTATGAAGTATATGTCTAGTATTCATGGACGCACTTGCTTAGGTCATTTTTAAACGGTCGTAGCCTACATGTCACTAGCATACAAAGAAAAATGGTACTCGTGCAAAAATACATCCTTTCCCGGATTTCACACATTTCTTTGTATTGATTGACAAAGGGCACCAATGCACAGTCTGATGAATTCAGTCTCAGGAGTACTGATTTTGAGACTGTGCAGACACTATAAGGAAGTGAAAATACAACAAATGATAATTAATGCCACAAGATGTGTGCAATTAAGGCTAACTGTCTCACTGATCCACAAGTGACTCACTCGCTATTCAAGCATTCTCCTGCTTACAGGTCAGTAACGATGATAACAATCCTTTGCACATCATCTCTTCATTCAGTTGCATAGGACATCAAAGTAGGTGTTACTACAGTCATCACCTCCACTGCCACTCAGCCTCCCTTCATCGGGTTCACTGTCGTTTGTCTCGGGGGATTCTTGCCCTGGAGTGCTGGTGATACCCCGAGCCCCCATGGACAGCCAGGCAGGGTGACGCAGTGTTCACCTTGGCCCCCAGTGCTAGCTTGCCTGACCAGCGGCTCATCTCAACTTCTGTCAACCCTGCTGGCTGGCTTGGTGCAAGTGCACTAAACCAAAACAACATTAAGACACACCCGCTTCGTCACTACGGCCGTATCGACCTCCTGTCCAAGGCCGACTGTTCCGTGACGCCCTCCCCCTCCCTCACCTCTGCGCTGAAGGAGCTTGGCATTGCCAGGAATCTTCCCAACAGGCCACGTTGATCCAGGAGAGGGGGGAAGAATGAACGACGCCATGCTCACTGTTCCACGAACCACCCTAAATCTGACCGTCACCCTTCTGCACAGATTCTTGTGTGTGCCTTCAATGCACAGTCTCTGGGTAAATCCAACCAACGCACAGCCGTGAGTACTTTCATCGCTACATCTCCCGACGTCATCGCCTCTGGCAGCACATCATCGCCTACATCTTCAGTCTTCAGGTCGGTGCCCCTCAGCCCAGTGTCTGAAGTCTGCACCTCTTCCTTTTGCTGATGTCTCTATAAACTCCACTATCAACAACTGTACGCTGGTTGTCCCCACTCCTGGAGTGTCGGGCTTTGTGTCGGGCTCTTCCCGTGGGCGGCAGCCTTACAACCTTGTCGTCGTCAATTCATCGTCACGTGACCGCCTGTCTTTAATGCACAGTCTGTCGGGAACAAGTCCAAGCGCATTGACATTGTGGAGTTTATCCGCGATGAGAAAGTGGATATTATGTTTCTGACCGAGACATGGCTGAAGACTCACGGAGACGAATCCAAGCACGCGGACCTTACTCGTGCAGGTTACTGTCTCAAGTCACATCCTCGTGCAACGAGGGCGGGGGGTGGGTGGCAGTACTGTTTAGATAGAGAACATTTTCCAGTTGTGGTCAGTACATCTTTCTCTTTTTCCCATAACAGTTTCGAGGTCATCCAGCTGACTTTGAACACCCCAGTTTGTGTGCATTTCTTTTGTGTGGATGTTAGCCACTCTTCAAGGGAATGTTGTCATTGTTGGTGACTTTAATTTCCATTATGATAAGCCAGAAAGCTACAGTACTGTACGCATGGTGGACATCTTGTCTACCTTAGGTCTGAAGCAAGCTGTTTCAGACCCCACCCACAGGTCTGGTCATATCATTGACTGGGTGCTGTTTCGTCCTGATGACAATGTGTTTCGTTCATGTTATGTCTCTCAAACCTTGACCTCTGACCATTTTGCTGTGTTGTGTGACCGGGGTGGCGGCCGGTGTACCGTAACGTTCGAAATATTCGTGGGATTGATTTGACTGCGTTCAAACATGATTTGGCTGCTCTGGCTGTTGCGTCACCCGCGCCATCCGCTGACCAGTTGTGTGATCACCTCCGCTCTGTCCTTGATAGTCATGCCCCAGCAGCGCAGCACAAGGTCCTTCGGCGTCGCTCCACCCCGTGGTATAGCACCATCGCTGCCGAACTCCGTGCTTTGAAGCAGAAAAAGCGACAAGCTGAGCGACAGTGGCTGCGTTCTGGTTTGGCTGTTCACAAAAGAAATTTTTTGTTCTTTCAAACACAAGATCAATCGTCTAGTCGATACGGCTAAGACAGTGTACTTCAATGCAAAGATATGTGCTTCTACCGCTTGCGGTCAATTATTTTCCATCACGAACATGCTCATGAAGAAGACCCGTTGTACTACATTCCCTTCTTCACCAATGTCGCTGTTACCTCAGACTTTTGCGACTTTTTGTGTCCAAGGTGTTCGATATTCAAAGCAACGTTGACATGTCTGCTGATGCAGGTTAGTGATGACCCAGTATCCTTCAGGGGTACTCCCCTCCTTCAGTTCAGCCCGGTTGAGGCTAGTGCGGTCCTCAAGACCATCCGCAGTATGATCCCTACCTCCTGTGACCTTGACCCTGTTCCCACACTCCTCTTAGTTGAGTGCATTGATGAGATCCTACCTGTCCTGACACAGATAATCAATGATTGCTTTCATACTGGCACCTTCCCTAGTGTTTTCAAGCAGGCTATAGTTAAGCCGCTCTTGAAGAAGCAGGACCTGGATCCAAACACTTAGTAATTATAGGCCAGTCTCCAATCTTTTTTTCTGTCAAAATTGTTAGGGAATGTAGCTTTGCAGCAGCTGCTGGAGCACGTGTCCCAGTATGATGTGCACTGAAGTCTGTGCTTGTGCTGGTTTAATATTAATAATAATAATAATAATAATAATAAAAATAATAATAATAATAATAATAATAATAATAATAATAATAATAATAATAATAATAATAATAATAATAATAATAATAATAATAATAATAATAATAATAATAATAATAATAATATAGTTTATTTACGCACACACCTTCCCTTGACAGGCAAGCTCATGGCGTTTACAATCCAAAGAATCGACACTCATATAACCCCTCAACACCACATTCCCACAAAAACTCACACACTACATACATAAACAAAACAAAAACTAAAGTCCAATAGAACAAACTATACAATATACTCAGATGCCGGGTTTCTGGGAACCTTCACTTGTTTTGGGAAAATCGTCTTCACTTGAGAAGGCTGCCCAACCCTTCTCTCTACTCTCTGTTAGTTTGAACTGCCATTGGTGACAGGGAAAGCAGTTGTTGACTAGCAGTGGAAACGGCATGTTTGGACCAACTCTTTCTTGTAGAGACTGAGATGGATGGATGATGGATGGATGGATGGATGGATGGATGGATGGATGGATGGATGGATGGATGGATGGATGGATGGATGATGGATGGATGGATGGATGGATGGATGGATGGATGAATGGATGGAAGGATGGATGGATGGATGGAAGGATGGATGATGGATGGATGGATGGACGGATGGATGAATGGATGGAAGGATGGATGGATGGATGATGGATGGATGGAAGGATGGATGGAAGGATGGATGATGGATGGATGATGGATAGATGGATGCACGGAAGGATGGATGGATGGAAGGATGGATGGATGGATGGATGGATGGATGAATGGACGGTGTTTTACGGCCTATCGGCCTTTGTAGACTATGTAAGGCCACTGATCACGAAAATCACAAGAATAGTAAACGCAAATCAAGTCACGGTATCCCTAGTTATTCGCCTCGTACGAATCGCGTAGGAGACGCGGTGGACCATCCACCCACCCACCCACCCACCCGACCCACAGGGTGAAAGGACTGAGCAGACCCTGCCTCAGATCCTTAAAAGAATTTCCATTTCTTGTGTGCTAAAAGGATTATTTCCACTACACATCCATGAAAGGCAGTTCGTGATATTCATAGGGTTCGACCTAATGCATCGTGCACATCACATAAATGACACTATCGTCACAATGCAACCACAAATCCTTTTTTAACGAAGAGTACAGAGAGGAAGAACTCCCGTATGTTTTGTTGTTGTTGTTGTTGTTGTTGTACATATATCAGCGGTCAGATTTCATTGCCGAGCAAGAATCTTTGAAAAACGAATCAGTTCTAAAAATTATTCGGTTTATTTTATTACTTCCTTTTTAAACACAGCTACTGACAACGACCTTGAACACCAGAGGCAGGCTGCTTGACTGCCGCCCATTTTTGGTCTCCAGGGTCAGTCTGCTACAGAATGGTCGGAGAAACCGAAGTGGTGTCATTGTAGAGGAAAAATACGTGACCATTAGACTAATAGAGCCCCATAGATGGAGCCCTCTATCCCCCTGTCGTCCCTTACATGTGTCACCCTTTCGCCCATGTGCATACGTCACCCTGTCGTCCTTGTGCATGCGTCACCCTTTCGTCCCTGTGCATACGTCACCCTGTCGTCCCTGAACATGCGTCCCTCTGTCGTCCCTGTACATGTGTCACCCTGTCGTCCCTGTACATGCGTCACCCTGTCGTCCCTGTACATGCGTCACCCTGTCGTCCCTGTACATGCGTCACCCTGTCGTCCCTGTGCATGCGTCACCCTGTCGTCCCTGTACATGTGTCACCCTGTCGTCCCTGTACATGTGTCACCCTGTCGTCCCTGTGCATGTGTCACCCTGTCGTCCCTGTACATGTGTCACCCTGTCGTCCCTGTACATGTGTCACCCTGTCGTCCCTGTACATGTGTCACCCTGTCGTCCCTGTACATGTGTCACCCTGTCGTCCCTGTACATGTGTCACCCTGTCGTCCCTGTGCATGTGTCACCCTGTCGTCCCTGTACATGCGTCACCCTGTCGTCCCTGTACATGCGTCACCCTGTCGTCCCTGTACATGCGTCACCCTGTCGTCCCTGTACATGTGTCACCCTGTCGTCCCTGTACATGTCACCCTGTCGTCCCTGTACATGCGTCACCCTGTCGTCCCTGTACATGTGTCACCCTGTCGTCCCTGTGCATGTGTCACCCTCTCGTCCCTGTACATGCGTCACCCTGTCGTCCCTGTACATGTGTCACCCTGTCGTCCCTGTGCATGTGTCACCCTGTCGTCCCTGTACATGTGTCACCCTGTCGTCCCTGTACATGCGTCACTCTGTCGTCCCTGTACATGCGTCATCCTGTCGTCCCTGTCTATGCGTCACCCTGTCGTCCCTGTGCATATGTCACCCTGTCGTCCCTGTACATGTGTCACCCTGTCATCCCTGTACATGTGTCACTCTGTCGTCCCTGTACATGCGTCACCCTGTCGTCCCTGTACATGCGTCACCCTGTCGTCCCTGTACATGCGTCACCCTGTCGTCCCTGTACATGCGTCACCCTGTCGTCCCTGTACATGTGTCACCCTGTCGTCCCGGTACATATGTCACCCTGTCGTCCCTGTACATGCGTCACCCTGTCGTCCCTGTACATGTCACCCTGTCGTCCCTGTACATGCGTCACCCTGTCGTCCCTGTACATGCGTCACCCTGTCGTCCCTGTACATGCGTCACCCTGTCGTCCCTGTACATGTGTCACCCTGTCTTCCCTGTACATGTGTCACTTTGTCGTCCCTGTACATGCGTCACCCTGTCGTCCCTGTACATGCGTCACCCTGTCGTCCCTGTACATGTGTCACCCTGTCGTCCCTGTACATGCCTCACCCTGTCGTCCCTGTACATGCGTCACCCTGTCTTCCCTGTACATGCGTCAACCTGTCGTCCTTGTACATGTGTCACCCTGTCGTCCCTGTGCATGTGTCACCCTGTCGTCCCTGTGCATGTCACCCTGTCGTCCCTGTGCATGTGTCACCCTGTCGTCCTTGTACATGTGTCACCCTGTCGTCCCTGTGCATGTGTCACCCTGTCGTCCATGTACATGCGTCACCCTGTCGTCCCTGTACATGCGTCACCCTGTCTTCCCTGTACATGCGTCACCCTGTCGTCCTTGTACATGTGTCACCCTTTCGACCATCACTCATTCCACACACTGGTTCTAGAAGGTGCGTGATCAGCATCCGAGTCCCTGAGGCTGGTGTTTATAAAGGTTCCAGAGCTACAGAGAGTCGTCCATACCAATGCGCAGGGCTGAGATTTAAGGGGGAAGGGGGACTAAATAGCGGTACCTGGGACGAAAGGAAGCCGACAGACAGGAAGACACCGAGAGAGGCACAGACGCCATGCCTACCTTGTCGTCACTGGTGGACGCCACTGGACGCATGTCCTCAAAGAGTCGAATGTGTTCCCTGACCTTCCCGGGGCAACGAGGGAGGGAATTTCTCCAGATTCCTTCCTCCTCCATCTCTCTCTGCATCTCCCCCTCCGTCTCCTCTTGCTTCTCTCTCTCCATCGCATGTCTTTCTCCCTCTACATCGTCCTCCTCAACCGCCACTGCCAGGGTCCACAGGGCTGCGCCATGTGGCCACTGCCGGGCGCGCAGTGCTCAGGGCAGTCTGGCGTCCCCAGACTGGCTGCACGGCACTGTAGCATGGGACTGCTCAGGCTGTTTCCAGTGAACGGAGAAAAGAACGTTTCTAACTCTTCGGTCGAACGTCGCACTCTTCAACGCCTGGGGGAGCAGCGATGTCGTTGAAGCCAAGCATCAGTTTTGAAAGAGAAACTTCATCGAACACTGTGCCTCTGCGTCGCGCTTTCTTTCGTTCCGTTCCTGTCTTCCGTGCTCAGGTCATAACAACCTTCGTCCTTGATGGGACGCCACTGCACTTTTTGTCCCATGGTCGCGGAGTCAGCAGCAATGGTTTCCATGGAGACCAGTCGGAGTGGGAGAGTGCCAGGCATGGGCACAGCTGATCAGACAAAGCGTGGGGAACGGACACAGGTCGGGTGAATGCGCGCGTACGCCGGGACGAAAATCAATGCAGGAAAATGGGCTCGTCACCCAATTACCAAGCCTGCAGCTGGCCTGCTCGCCTTCCTTCTGCAGTGCACATCACAAAACGCAGGCGGGTCGTCGAACAGGAACATCCTAACGAACACAGAGGGTTGGATTTCTATGGGCTTTGTGTGTTCCGTCACCACGCACACACGTTGCTGTTCACAGCAAGGAGTCATGCAGCTCCTCATGGATGGAGGAAGGAGCAGGACAGTTGTGGCGGGGATGTCAGCAAGGGTTGCTTCCCTTCCCCCTCATGGTTCAGGCCGATGCACGTGGCCGTTGCACCTGCAGGGGTTGTCAGGCGCGTCTCTCCCGAGGGGTTCGCACTGCTTGTCTGCCTTGGGTCCGCCCGCGCCCATGACAGGAAATGGTGCTTTGTACAGCTACAGTCGATTCACAGAAAACGCCACTTCAAGTAGTCACCGTAGCAGAGCTGGTAGGCCCACTGCACTCACTGCATGGCGGCTTTGAGGCTGTCCCGATGGCTGGGAGGCGAGGCTCGCAAGTCTGCCGTGCGGTCAGACAGCCACGCAGCCATGCAGTCAGGCGGGGCACACGTCCGGGGCCAAGCAGGCAACACCTGGGACGGAGGGAGGGAGCGAAGCCACACCTGCCGCCAGCCCGCCCTGCACCAGTGTCAAGGCTGCAAGGGACGCCTTCCTATCGAGCAGACGCAGATAGCGTATGAAAGAGGAAGTGGGCTCGAGATTAGAGGTGAGAGGCGAGAGGTGAGGGTGAGAGGTGAGAGGTTGGGGTGTATGGCACAACGAGGGGCGGTTCTACGGAAAAAAGCGAACACTCGTTGTGCGTCATGCATTACCTGCGCAACTATCATTGGAAAGCAAGCAGGCAGTCACCCACTGGAGTCCGCAGTGCGTACGCTGTACATAGGGTCAGTGGAAAGTGAGGCTCTGGCGCCCTTTACCACTCCTACATTCGCGCTGTTCGAAGCGGGTACCTGGCATCTGCTGTACTCGGGTAGGACCACGACACCCCGCATTTTCAAGGTCTCACTCTGGCAGCGTCCGTGTGAGGAGGTGGGGAGGGGAGGAGCGTGGGAAAGCTAGGTGGAGACAAGGACGGGCGAGAGGAAGGGAGGGAAGAAAGGAGGGACTGCCACGGGTGGGGTGCGTTAGCCGTTCAAGCAGGGGAGGGGAGTGGGGTAACCTGATCAGAGTTGTTCTGGTCCGAGGTAAACAGCTTGCTTGCTGACAACCACCCTACTGCTGATAGCTCCTGTTGTGGTGCAGACCTGCAGTCCCCTTCACCCC
>JAWQFJ010028302.1:0-20000 GCA_034096865.1 Theodoxus fluviatilis | reverse complement strand
CCCCTCAACCTTCCACACCCCACCCCGGATCCCATGTCCCTTCCCACCCCCATCACCCCGTGATACCCTATGCGCCCCAGCACCCACCTCTCCACACCACACCCTGATCCCTGTCCCCCCACCCCCGCCTCCACACCACACCCTGCCCCCTACCCCCCACCCCCACCCCCACTCACACCAACCCTGATCCCTATCCCCACCACCACCTCCCACATCACACCCGAATCCACTGTCCCCCCAACCACCCGCCTCCACACCACACCCTGATCCCTGTACGCCCACCCCCGCCTCCACACCACCCATGAGTCCCTATCCCCCACCCCACCCCCACACACAAAACGATACCTATCCCCCACCTCCACACCACACCCTGATCCCTATTCTCCCACCTCCGCCTTCACACCACACCCTGATCCCTATCCCCCCACCCACTCCACACCCTGATCCCTATTCCCCCCACCTCCACACCACACCCTGATCCCTGTCCCCCCACCCCCACACCCTGATCCCTATCTCCCCACCCCCACCTCCACACCACACCCTGATCCCGTCCCCCACCCCGCCGCCACACCACCCCTCCCCCCCCCTCACCCTGATCCCTAGCCCCCCCCACCCCCACCCCCACCTCCACACCACACCCTGATCCCTATCCCCCCCCCCACCTCCACACCACACCCTGATCCCTATCCCCCCACCTCCACACCACACCCTGATCCCTATCCCCCCACCCCCACCCCCACACCCACCCTGATCCCTATCCCCCACCCCACCTCCACACCATACCCTGATCCCTATCCCCCCACCCTCACACCACACCCTGATCCCTATTCCCCCCACCCCCACCTCCACACCACACCCTGATCCCTGTCCCCCCACCCCCACACCACACCCTGATCCCTATCCCCCCACCTCCACACCACACCCTGATCCCTATCCCCCCACCCCCACCTCCACACCACACCCTGATCCCTATCCCCCCACCCCCACCTCCACACCACACCCTGATCCCTATCCCCCCACCCCCACCTCCACACCACACCCTGATCCCTATCCCCCCACCCCCACCTCCACACCACACCATGATCCCTATCCCCCCACCCCCACCTCCACACCTACCCTGATCCCTATTGTTTCCACCCACCCCAGCTCTCTCACCCACCACACCCTGATCCCATCCCCACACCCCCACCTCCACCCATGATCCTGCCCTCAACCCCAGCCTCACACCTACCCTGATACCTATCCCCCACCCCCACATCCACACCAACACCGTGATCCTGTTCCCCACCCCCGCCTCCACACCACACCATGATCCCTGTCCCTCCACCCCCACATGCCACCCCCTATCCCTATACCCACCACCCCCACACACACCCTGATCCCATCCTCCCCACCCCCCACCTCAACACCAGCTCCACTGTCCCTCCACCCCCGCCTTCAACCATACACTGATCCCTAATACCCCCCACCCCCTACCTCCACACCACACTCTGATACCCCTGTACCCCCACCCCCACCCTACACAATGATCCATTGTCCCCACCTCAACTCCACACCACCACCCTGATCCCTGTCCCCCCACCCCCCACTCTGATCCCCATCCCCCCACCCACACCCTCTTTCATGATTGATCGAGATGTGTGTACGGTAATAATTTGTAATGGGCCGGTGGCCCAAACAAAAAATTCGTTCGTTTGTTTGTCCGTTCTCTCTCTCTCTCTGCCTTTGTGTGTGTGTGTGTGTGTGTGTGTGTGTGTGCGTGCGTGTGTGTGTGTGTGCGTATGTGTGTGCGTGCATGTACGTGTGTGCGTGTGTGTGTGTGCGTATGTGTGTGCGTGCATGTACGTGCGTGAGTGCGTGTTCGTGTGTTCCCGTCTCTACCGGTGTTGTACTTCCACGGGTTATTCCTGCTTCAACTGAACAGTTTTATAGCGGAATGTGCCGGCTTTTTCTCCTACAGCATGTGATTGGATGTCTGTTGTCAGTGTGGCTCGAGTGGAAGAGCGTGACAAGGGGAAAACTCATGGAACGCTGAGCAGTCAACAGCACTTCGGAGATGGCGGTTGAGGAACTTCTTTATTCGTACGCATGCGCAAGCCAGCTCATGGTCAAGGGGAGCGAACTTTACTAAATGGCTGCGTAACAATGCAGTAACGGTTACTTCCCTTATGCCTGATAATACGACAGCACGAATATTTTCAGTGCGACAACCAACTCCAAAACAAGGCGTTGTATAACCGTGATTTCTTGGTTGCGTAAAAATGGTTAAAATATTACCCAATATGAGTATGGAATGAAAAGGAGGATGGATGGATGGATGTGCGTGTGTGTGTGTGTGTGTGGGGGGGGGGGGGGGGGGGGGGGGCGTTGGGGGTGTGTGGGGGTGGATGGATGGTGTTTTACGGCCTATCAGCCTTTGTAGGCTATATAAGGCCATTAAGCACGATAATTACTAGAACAGTTTAAACGCAATTCAAGTCATGGTGTCCCTAGTTATTCGCCTCTTACGAATCGTGTAGGGAGACGCGGTGGGTCAATTCTTACCCCGAACCCACAGGGGGATGAAAAGGAGGTGTCAGGTAGATTTCTTTTTAAAATACCTTTACAGTCATGCTGTCTCCCAAGGTAGGACTGGACTGATGGTGTATGCCCCCATTCTGTAAACCGGAGTCAGTAGTACTTTTGCCGGTAGGCGAAATCTCTAGTTTACTAGAATGGTATGCCCCTGCAATAACTAGCAGCACATCAGTCTTGCTCTAGGAGAGTGGCCGTCTGTTGGTGGCGACCGTTGGCGAGGCTGTGGGGGACAGCGATATATCGCTGCTCTGCAAGTGCAAAGTCCAAGTTGGAGGAAAAGGGTAGCAACGAACGAGACACCAACTCGACGACACGCAAGAACATAAATGTAAGGTAGGTAACTGTCGGGTTTGTTTGCGAGTAGACACGCTTAAAAAAAACTTTTGAGAATAATCGAAACCTGAATTTTCTCTCTCTTGATATCTGCAACACTCATCGTTTTAGCAGGAATGACCGTCATTAGAGTTGTAGATACTGTGCCAAGTTCGTCATCAGACACAACCACACACGCATGCACGCGCGCACACACACACACACACACACACACACACACACACACACACACACACACACACACACACATCAACACACACTCCAAACTGATGACCGAGATGTGTGGAGACTCCTAATCACACTGCGTGCATGCTCTGTACCGAATGGGAGTGACAACTTCCATTTCATTCAGCCCCTCTTCTCTGCCCACTTAGTGGTCACTCGATGTCAACTACCATAAACTCTTGCAGGCAGAGCACTGGTGATAATGAATCGACTATGAAGGTAGGTGGCGGGTGTAGGCCTTGATGTGACTACATGATCGAATGAAGCTTATGTGGCGGTCGTATGGCCATTGTGAGCAATGATGAAATGAAGTCATATAGTGGCGGTGTTGTAGGCCTTGTGACTAATGTATGATATGCAACGTTATTGTGCGCTGTCTAGGCCTGCTCTGTGACTACATGATGAATGAAGTTCTGTGGCGAGGTGTAGGCCTTGTGACTAATGATGAATTGTAAGTAGTGGCTGATGTAGGGCCTATCGTGACTAATGATCGAATCGTAAGCATTGATAGTGGGCGGAGTTGCAGGCTTGGTGGATAACTGACGAATGAAGGCTGATGTGCGCGAGCTGCCGTGAGGCTCTCGGGCACTAATCGGCGTGGGGACGAAGTTCAGTGGCCGGTGGTAGGGGACCTTGTGACCTAATGATTGAATGAAGTTATGTGGCTGTGTAGGCACACACTACTGTGGACCATAATGATGCATGCACAGTTATGTGAGGCGCGCTAGCTGTGGGCCTGTAGGACTAATCGAGTGAATTGACACGTTCATGTGGATGTCGTAGGCCTGGACTGCGAATAAAGATTGAAATGCAATGGTCATGTGGCTGTGTAGGCCTTGTGAACTAATGATGAATGAAAGTTATGTGGCTGTGTAGGCCTTGTGACTAATGATGAATGAAGTTCTGTGGCTGTGTAGGCCTTTGGATAATATGATGAAAATGAAGTTATGTGGCTGTGTAGGCCTTGTGACTAATGATGACATGGGGACGTTTGGGCTGTTAGGCCTTGTGACTAATGATGAATGCAGTTATGTGGCGTGTAGCCTTGTGACTAATGAGAATGAAGTTATGTGGCTGTGTAGGCCTTGTGACTAATGATGAATGAAGTTATGTGGCTGTGTAGGCCTTGTGACTAATGACGAATGAAGTTATGTGGCGATGTAGGCCTTGTGACTAATGATGAATGAAGTTATGTGGCTGTGTAGGCCTTGTGACTAATGACGAATGAAGTTATGTGGCTGTGTAGGCCTTGTGACTGATGATGAATGAAGTTATGTGGCGGTGTAGGCCTTGTGACTAATGATGAATGAAGTTATGTGGCCGTGTAGGCCTTGTGACTAATGATGAATGAAGTTATGTGGCGGTGTAGGCCCTGTGACTAATGATGAATGAAGTTATGTGGCGGTGTAGGCCTTGTGACTAATGATGAATGAAGTTTTGTGGCTGTGTAGGCCTTGTGACTAATGATGACGAAGAAGTTACGGGCTGTGTAGGTCTTGTGACTATGATGAACGAAGTTATGTGGCTGTGAAGGCCTTGTGACGTGTAGGCCTTGTGACTAATGATGAATGAAGTCATGTGGCTGTGTAGGCCTTGTGAATGATGATGAATGAAGTTATGTGGCTGTTAGCCGTCATGGCACGATAGCAAATGTGGACTGATGATGAATGAAGTTATGTGGCTGTGTAGGCCTGTGACTAATGATGAATGAAGTTGTGTGGGGGGGGGGCGGTGTATGTCCTTAGTGAGCTAATGATATGAAATGCAGTTATGTGGCGCGTATGCTCAGGCCTCTGGTGACTAATGATCGACCATCTGACATGGAGTTCTGTTGGCCCACGGAGTGACTGATGATGAATGCGTTACTGTGCTGTGAACCGCCTTGTGGACTAACTATGGAGGGATGACTGATTCTGAGCTAGTTGGAGCGCCGATTGTCGACTAAGGATAACGAGAAAACACAGGAAGTTATGCTGGCCTGTGTAATGTCTTGTGACCCTCTATATGATGAGATAAGAAGTTGATGTGGCTGGTGAAAGGCCCTTGTGACTGAATGATTGACGTGAATGGTCATGTGGCCGGTACGTAAGGCACTGTGCCTAAATGATGAATGAAAGTTAATGGGCTGGTGTATGGCCTTGTAGACTCAATGTGCAAGCAGAGTCAGACGTGGCGGTGTAATGGGCATAGTGACTAATGATGAGGAGTTATAGGTGGCGGGTACTGGGCCGGCCTTGGGACTAATGATGAATCGAAGTTAATGTTGGCTGTGTAGCCTAGCTGACTAATGATGCCTCGCGTATGTGGCTGTGTAGGCCTTGTGACTTAAATGATGAATGAATGCGGTTATGGTGGAGCCGTGATTGTAGGCTCTTCGCCGGGAGCATGGGACTACATATGAGAAATGAAGTTGGATGTGGCTGAATCGTTATCGTGGGAGGCTTGTGACTAATGGGAATGCTCAATGAAGAGTTGTGGCAATGTGGCGTTAGTTCTGTGGGCTCTTGTGACTACATGATGAGCCAATGCAAGTTGTCCGCTATAAGTGGGCACGTGTCAGTAGGCCCTTGTGACTAATGCGAATGGTTCTGACGGCGGCGTATGCCCTTGTGACTATGAGACTTGAAGTCGTATGTGGCTCGTGTAGGGCCTTTACTCTGTTTGTGACTATAAGTACGAGATGATATGATAGTTATGTTGCTGGTGTAGAGCCTTTGAGCTAGGAGGAAGGCATCGCTTTGTGGGAACTGAATGTCGTCCTAGAGAGCGAGGGTTAAGGTGCGGCTAAGTGGCGG
Source organism: Theodoxus fluviatilis (assembly GCA_034096865.1). NCBI lineage: Eukaryota > Metazoa > Mollusca > Gastropoda > Cycloneritida > Neritidae > Theodoxus > Theodoxus fluviatilis. The sequence goes on along the minus strand of JAWQFJ010028302.1, from coordinate 14,070 downwards.
CGAAGGCCTTGTGACTAATGATGATAGGAGTAACGAAAATGAACGTGATCGTATGGGCTCGTGAACTAATGATGCCAGTGAAGTTAGGTGAGCAGGGTAGCGGTAGTGACTATGATAGTGAGTTCAGATGGCTGCGATAGATAGCCTTTAGGGACTAATAGACCTGACATGAGTGTCTGTGGCGGTGCTGGCCTTGTGACTATCGGTGATAGCCGTCACTGTGGCGTTCAAAGGCGTGTGACTAAATTGATGATATGAAAGATGATTACTGTGGCTGTGTACGCCTGTGTGCAGCATGATGGGACAATGACCTGACCAGTGAACGGTTATCGCGAAAGTTGTTAAGACATGCGGCTGTGGGGAGCCTTGTGACTAATGATGAATATGAAGTCATGTGGCTAGTTGTAGGCCTTGTGATTATTCTGAACTGAATACCGCTTGGTCGGACCTGTGCGTGACTTAAATGATGAATGTCAAAGTTCTATAGTGGCGACGGTCGGGTCGTGTATGACATGTAGGCCTTGTTGGAACTAATGATTCGAAATGAAGGTATGAAGCTGTTTTTAGTGCCTCGTGCACTAATGCTGAATGAATTTATGTGGCGTGTAGCCCTTGTGACAGATATGATGAAGTTATGTAGCCGTTCGCCCTTGAGATCAATGAAGTGATCTTTGCGGGTGTGGTACGTGGGCGGGTAAGCGCCTGGTGAACTAATGATAGAATCGAATTGTATGTCGATCGGCAGAGTAGGCCTGGTGACGAATTGTATGGAGTGAAGTGCGCAGTATGGTGGCGGGGTAAGTCTAGGCCTTGGGACTAATGGCTACGATGATGAAATGTTTTACTGTGGCGTGTATGATCAGGCCTCTGTGACTAATGATGAACATGAAAGGGTTAGAGTGTTGGCTGTGGTACGGCTCTGTCTACCACGGAGAGGCTTCTTTGTATTTGAATGCTGTGAAAGAGTTTTTCAACAGGAATTTGACCTTGTCGGAAGAGTTTGTTGGCTTATTTGATAGGTTCTCTCTGTGCACTAATGCAGCAGGTTGAATGATAAGGTACTCAGTGTGGCTAATTGGGAAGAGGGCCTTGTTACTTGCTGTTGTGATATATGAGCGAGTGATCAATGAAGTTATGTAGGCTTCGGGGGAAAGCACTGATGTTCGATATACAATGATAGATTTATATGAATGTTATGTGGCCTACCAGGATAGGAGAAGGCCTTGTTTTTGTTGTAGACTGACATGTAATGAATGAAGATGAAGTGGCGAATGCTAGGCCTTGTGACTTGAATGTATGTAATGAAGTATGCAGGTTGGGCTAGGTGTGAGGGGACCTTAGTAGACTAATGCATGAATGAAGTTATATTGCTGCGTGTAGGCCATTGCTGCTCGGCGGAACTACTGACATGGACAGCTAAACAATGAAAGTTATGTGTCTTTAGGGATCTTATAGTGATAGATGGATTTCGGGATTAGAAGTTATGTGGCTGTGCTAGGCCTTGTGACTAATGATTGAATGAAGGTTATGTTGGCTGTGGTTATGGCCTGTGACTAATGTTATGAATGAAGCTATGTGGCTCGGGAGTGCGGAGGCTTCCGTGTAAGCACATCTCCGAAATAACGGCTGTGACTAATGATGAACTGGATAATATCAAATGGTTCCTATTCAGGGATGCCAGACTGACAAGCGCTAAGCTCGTAACATGAAGAAGAAGCCACATTTCGTTATCAAACGGACTACATGCAATCGCTAGATTAACCAATGTGGGCACCTGGGAGAATACAATACTCGAATGTGATAACGCCATAATATTCACCCTATATGAATGAAAGTATGGTGGCTGTGAAAGGAATTAAATGTGACGTTCTTTGTTCGAAAAAAGAAGGCGACAATGACAATGAGAGAGATTGCATTGTCCGAAGTGTAAAGTTCGCATCGCGAGTGTAGGAAAACAAGTAGTGGACTGAATGATATGAATGCTAAGTTGAATGTCGGTCAGCGAGGTGTAGGTCTTAAGTGTATATGGTCCTACCTGCTGATCTATATGAAGATATTGCAATGAATGTGTATGTGGTAGTAGTAGGCCTATCCGTGATCTCAATAGATTGACGTCAGTGGACCAGAGGAATTCATGTGTGAGGCCTGGTGACTAATGATGCAATATGCAGTTATGTGGCTGTGGGTAGGCCTTCGGAACTTAGATGCTGGTGTAGGCCTACTATGGGACACTTAAGCACGGCATCACATAGTTTTAAAAATCAGAATGCGAAGCTCAACCACCACCCCTCATGGTATTGGTCCGTGATAAGCCTGAAATAGGGAGCTAATAGAATGAATGACAGTTATGTGGCCCTAATGATTGAAATGCGAGAGTCAAAAAAAGTGGTGTGGGAGATGTGGTAGCCTTAGGTGAGTATCTAATAGGATGAAGATGGACACCTAATGCCGCGTATGCGATATAGCCGAAAGTTAATTGTGGCCATAGTGGATCAGGCCGTATGGTTTCCATGTGGGAATCCTAATGATGACCATGAAGTAATGATGCGACAATTCGGATAGATAGCGTTGTTGGGTAGTTGTAGCGGCCTTGTGACTAATGCAATGCGCATGAATGTCTATGTGGCTGTTGACTAAGCGTCACTTGGGACCATAAATGAAATGCAATGAAAGTTGTCGGGTAGGCCATGCAAGCGGTGACCTAATACGAAGAGAACGAAGTCTATGTGGTCCTCCTGTTGGAAGGCGCTCAAATGATGAATGAAGTTATGTGGCTGTGTAGGCCTTGTGACTAATGATGAATGAAGTTATGTGGCTGTGTAGGCCTTGTGACTAATGATGAATGAAGTTATGTGGCTGTGTAGGCCTTGTGACTAATGATGAATGAAGTTATGTGGCTGTGTAGGCCTTGTGACTAATGATGAATGAAGTTATGTGGCTGTGTAGGCCTTGTGACTAATGATGAATGAAGTTATGTGGCTGTGTAGGCCTTGTGACTAATGATGAATGAAGTTATGTGGCTGTGTAGGCCTTGTGACTAATGATGAATGAAGTTATGTGGCTGTGTAGGCCTTGTGACTAATGATGAATGAAGTTATGTGGCTGTGTAGGCCTTGTGACTAATGATGAATGAAGTTATGTGGCTGTGTAGGCCTTGTGACTAATGATGAATGAAGTTATGTGGCTGTGTAGGCCTTGTGACTAATGATGAATGAAGTTATGTGGCTGTGTAGGCCTTGTGACTAATGATGAATGAAGTTATGTGGCTGTGTAGGCCTTGTGACTAATGATGAATGAAGTTATGTGGCTGTGTAGGCCTTGTGACTAATGATGAATGAAGTTATGTGGCTGTGTAGGCCTTGTGACTAATGATGAATGAAGTTATGTGGCTGTGTAGGCCTTGTGACTAATGATGAATGAAGTTATGTGGCTGTGTAGGCCTTGTGACTAATGATGAATGAAGTTATGTGGCTGTGTAGGCCTTGTGACTAATGATGAATGAAGTTATGTGGCTGTGTAGGCCTTGTGACTAATGATGAATGAAGTTATGTGGCTGTGTAGGCCTTGTGACTAATGATGAATGAAGTTATGTGGCTGTGTAGGCCTTGTGACTAATGATGAATGAAGTTATGTGGCTGTGTAGGCCTTGTGACTAATGATGAATGAAGTTATGTGGCTGTGTAGGCCTTGTGACTAATGATGAATGAAGTTATGTGGCTGTGTAGGCCTTGTGACTAATGATGAATGAAGTTATGTGGCGGTGTAGGCCTTGTGACTAATGATGAATGAAGTTATGTGGCTGTGTAGGCCTTGTGACTAATGATGAATGAAGTTATGTGGCTGTGTAGGCCTTGTGACTAATGATGAATGAAGTTATGTGGCTGTGTAGGCCTTGTGACTAATGATGAATGAAGTTATGTGGCTGTGTAGGCCTTGTGACTAATGATGAATGAAGTTATGTGGCTGTGTAGGCCTTGTGACTAATGATGAATGAAGTTATGTGGCTGTGTAGGCCTTGTGACTAATGATGAATGAAGTTATGTGGCTGTGTAGGCCTTGTGACTAATGATGAATGAAGTTATGTGGCTGTGTAGGCCTTGTGACTAATGATGAATGAAGTTATGTGGCTGTGTAGGCCTTGTGACTAATGATGAATGAAGTTATGTGGCTGTGTAGGCCTTGTGACTAATGATGAATGAAGTTATGTGGCTGTGTAGGCCTTGTGACTAATGATGAATGAAGTTATGTGGCGGTGTAGGCCTTGTGACTAATGATGAATGAAGTTATGTGGCTGTGTAGGCCTTGTGACTAATGATGAATGAAGTTATGTGGCTGTGTAGGCCTTGTGACTAATGATGAATGAAGTTATGTGGCTGTGTAGGCCTTGTGACTAATGATGAATGAAGTTATGTGGCTGTGTAGGCCTTGTGACTAATGATGAATGAAGTTATGTGGCTGTGTAGGCCTTGTGACTAATGATGAATGAAGTTATGTGGCTGTGTAGGCCTTGTGACTAATGATGAATGAAGTTATGTGGCTGTGTAGGCCTTGTGACTAATGATGAATGAAGTTATGTGGCTGTGTAGGCCTTGTGACTAATGATGAATGAAGTTATGTGGCTGTGTAGGCCTTGTGACTAATGATGAATGAAGTTATGTGGCTGTGTAGGCCTTGTGACTAATGATGAATGAAGTTATGTGGCTGTGTAGGCCTTGTGACTAATGATGAATGAAGTTATGTGGCTGTGTAGGCCTTGTGACTAATGATGAATGAAGTTATGTGGCTGTGTAGGCCTTGTGACTAATGATGAATGAAGTTATGTGGCTGTGTAGGCCTTGTGACTAATGATGAATGAAGTTATGTGGCTGTGTAGGCCTTGTGACTAATGATGAATGAAGTTATGTGGCTGTGTAGGCCTTGTGACTAATGATGAATGAAGTTATGTGGCTGTGTAGGCCTTGTGACTAATGATGAATGAAGTTATGTGGCTGTGTAGGCCTTGTGACTAATGATGAATGAAGTTATGTGGCTGTGTAGGCCTTGTGACTAATGATGAATGAAGTTATGTGGCTGTGTAGGCCTTGTGACTAATGATGAATGAAGTTATGTGGCTGTGTAGGCCTTGTGACTAATGATGAATGAAGTTATGTGGCTGTGTAGGCCTTGTGACTAATGATGAATGAAGTTATGTGGCTGTGTAGGCCTTGTGACTAATGATGAATGAAGTTATGTGGCTGTGTAGGCCTTGTGACTAATGATGAATGAAGTTATGTGGCTGTGTAGGCCTTGTGACTAATGATGAATGAAGTTATGTGGCTGTGTAGGCCTTGTGACTAATGATGAATGAAGTTATGTGGCTGTGTAGGCCTTGTGACTAATGATGAATGAAGTTATGTGGCTGTGTAGGCCTTGTGACTAATGATGAATGAAGTTATGTGGCTGTGTAGGCCTTGTGACTAATGATGAATGAAGTTATGTGGCGGTGTAGGCCTTGTGACTAATGATGAATGAAGTTATGTGGCTGTGTAGGCCTTGTGACTAATGATGAATGAAGTTATGTGGCTGTGTAGGCCTTGTGACTAATGATGAATGAAGTTATGTGGCTGTGTAGGCCTTGTGACTAATGATGAATGAAGTTATGTGGCTGTGTAGGCCTTGTGACTAATGATGAATGAAGTTATGTGGCTGTGTAGGCCTTGTGACTAATGATGAATGAAGTTATGTGGCTGTGTAGGCCTTGTGACTAATGATGAATGAAGTTATGTGGCTGTGTAGGCCTTGTGACTAATGATGAATGAAGTTATGTGGCTGTGTAGGCCTTGTGACTAATGATGAATGAAGTTATGTGGCTGTGTAGGCCTTGTGACTAATGATGAATGAAGTTATGTGGCTGTGTAGGCCTTGTGACTAATGATGAATGAAGTTATGTGGCTGTGTAGGCCTTGTGACTAATGATGAATGAAGTTATGTGGCTGTGTAGGCCTTGTGACTAATGATGAATGAAGTTATGTGGCGGTGTAGGCCTTGTGACTAATGATGAATGAAGTTATGTGGCTGTGTAGGCCTTGTGACTAATGATGAATGAAGTTATGTGGCTGTGTAGGCCTTGTGACTAATGATGAATGAAGTTATGTGGCTGTGTAGGCCTTGTGACTAATGATGAATGAAGTTATGTGGCTGTGTAGGCCTTGTGACTAATGATGAATGAAGTTATGTGGCTGTGTAGGCCTTGTGACTAATGATGAATGAAGTTATGTGGCTGTGTAGGCCTTGTGACTAATGATGAATGAAGTTATGTGGCTGTGTAGGCCTTGTGACTAATGATGAATGAAGTTATGTGGCTGTGTAGGCCTTGTGACTAATGATGAATGAAGTTATGTGGCTGTGTAGGCCTTGTGACTAATGATGAATGAAGTTATGTGGCTGTGTAGGCCTTGTGACTAATGATGAATGAAGTTATGTGGCTGTGTAGGCCTTGTGACTAATGATGAATGAAGTTATGTGGCTGTGTAGGCCTTGTGACTAATGATGAATGAAGTTATGTGGCTGTGTAGGCCTTGTGACTAATGATGAATGAAGTTATGTGGCTGTGTAGGCCTTGTGACTAATGATGAATGAAGTTATGTGGCTGTGTAGGCCTTGTGACTAATGATGAATGAAGTTATGTGGCTGTGTAGGCCTTGTGACTAATGATGAATGAAGTTATGTGGCTGTGTAGGCCTTGTGACTAATGATGAATGAAGTTATGTGGCTGTGTAGGCCTTGTGACTAATGATGAATGAAGTTATGTGGCTGTGTAGGCCTTGTGACTAATGATGAATGAAGTTATGTGGCTGTGTAGGCCTTGTGACTAATGATGAATGAAGTTATGTGGCTGTGTAGGCCTTGTGACTAATGATGAATGAAGTTATGTGGCTGTGTAGGCCTTGTGACTAATGATGAATGAAGTTATGTGGCTGTGTAGGCCTTGTGACTAATGATGAATGAAGTTATGTGGCTGTGTAGGCCTTGTGACTAATGATGAATGAAGTTATGTGGCTGTGTAGGCCTTGTGACTAATGATGAATGAAGTTATGTGGCTGTGTAGGCCTTGTGACTAATGATGAATGAAGTTATGTGGCTGTGTAGGCCTTGTGACTAATGATGAATGAAGTTATGTGGCTGTGTAGGCCTTGTGACTAATGATGAATGAAGTTATGTGGCTGTGTAGGCCTTGTGACTAATGATGAATGAAGTTATGTGGCTGTGTAGGCCTTGTGACTAATGATGAATGAAGTTATGTGGCGGTGTAGGCCTTGTGACTAATGATGAATGAAGTTATGTGGCTGTGTAGGCCTTGTGACTAATGATGAATGAAGTTATGTGGCTGTGTAGGCCTTGTGACTAATGATGAATGAAGTTATGTGGCGGTGTAGGCCTTGTGACTAATGATGAATGAAGTTATGTGGCGGTGTAGGCCTTGTGACTAATGATGAATGAAGTTATGTGGCTGTGTAGGCCTTGTGACTAATGATGAATGAAGTTATGTGGCTGTGTAGGCCTTGTGACTAATGATGAATGAAGTTATGTGGCGGTGTAGGCCTTGTGACTAATGATGAATGAAGTTATGTGGCGGTGTAGGCCTTGTGACTAATGATGAATGAAGTTATGTGGCTGTGTAGGCCTTGTGACTAATGATGAATGAAGTTATGTGGCTGTGTAGGCCTTGTGACTAATGATGAATGAAGTTATGTGGCGGTGTAGGCCTTGTGACTAATGATGAATGAAGTTATGTGGCGGTGTAGGCCTTGTGACTAATGATGAATGAAGTTATGTGGCTGTGTAAGCCTTGTGACTAATGATGAATGAAGTTATGTGGCTGTGTAGGCTATAATCACAGGTCGAAATGCGTGCCACAGCGCATATTTGTGATGGCGACTTACTTCCTTTCCCCGAAGGAAGCCATTTTGTTATACAGGCGCAACAGCGTTCCGGCGCGGTATCAACTGGCCGATATCGGTAGGCTTCTTTAACGCACGGCAGGAATGCCATAACAACCTGGAGACTGTGGAGAACTTGAACGCATGTTTATTAGCCAAGGTGGAGCCCCAAGGGAGGCAACTCTCGTTGCATACAGTTCAAGGGTCAACATTATATAATCAACAATAATATCAACCAAATAACAATGAGCTCGATCGCTCGATCGATGTTAGTATTCTAGCATATGAGGCCCTGTCTCGAACATAAACGCCGATGTAAATACACAGCAAATCTCAGCCAATGGGGTGATGTGGCCCGTCTGGCTGTGACGCACGCCAACTTCAAGCACCCCTTTCCTTGGATGAGTCCACTGGCGTGACCCTCTAAAGGAAGCGCTACTGAAACGAGATAACAGCTGTGTGGTGGGGTGCAGGGGGTGCTGGCCGTTTGGCCTCTCTCCTTCACATGTGGCGAAAGTCACGTTGCTTTTCCTCCCAGCCATCAATCGCGTGATTTTTGTTGTGGATTCTTTTCTTCCGGTATCCGTGGTTCACTGCGACTTCCTTTGGTAGTTAATTTAGTAGCGTTGTATTAAGTTCTTTGAAGGAATTTATGTCAGAATATATCAGGCTTGCAGCTGGCCGGAACAAAGTGTTTATAATAGAAATGATAGATAGGAAGGGAAATGGTAGACGGAAAGAGAGACTGAGGGATGGTCAAGTTCTGGATGACGTCACTTAGCTTGAGAGTGACGTCATTTTCTGACTTTTTTTATCGGGCGAGACTGAACGTTTACGATGGACTTGTGAAAGTAAAAAATCCTCGCGTTGGAAGAAACTGCAGTTCGGCCAATTCCCAGGCCGCCGGTTCCTACAGGGGCAGTGACGTTTGATCCCAGGGACTGAAGAAGAGAGCGGAGCAGAGGATACGTGTGCCGAATTTCGAATCGGTGTAGCCCAAAGTCTTGGATGTTGCTGACGACATGAAAGAAAGAAGAATAAAGGAGTTTGAAAGTCATCGGCCCGAATTATCCTCTCCACATTCCATCAACGCTATCACGTCTCCTGCCTTGCTCGACAGCCACGCTATCACGTCTCCTGCCTTGCTCGACAGCCACTCTCCTACGACAGCTGCACGAATGCGAACTATAAAAAAAAAAACTGAGACGATCATGTAATAAACTAAATGGCGCCTACATGTCAGCTTTGAAGTAAAATTACGCTGTACTCGACCGACATCCAGCAAACAAAAAGTATCGGATACATGCACATGTATGTCTCACTTATTCGCTACTTCAATCAAAACGAGATAAAAGCTGCAAAATGCGAATTCTCCCCAAAACGGAGTCGATCCTACAGTAAACTAAATGGCGTGTCAACTTTGAAGTGAAATTATTAACGCCGCACTTTATAAACATCCACGAAACTTTGCAAAACGATAGAGAAAACAAGCTAGTTAAGTAGTTTTTAGTCTCACTTGCTCATCTTCGAATCAAAGCAGAATTAAGGCTATCTGGCAACTTACAAAATTGCAGATTTTCAGGCTTAGCTTAGTTACTGAATTTCCTGTGCATATGATGCTTATTGTTGTTCTTCGTCGACGTACGTGCCTTACCTTGGTAAATAAGCAAAAGTAGAGTCGGGCTTCCTCTCGATCGTTCCGAACCGCGAAGGTTTGATTCCACCCAAGAACTACTACTGTGTAGTAGTCCTTGATTCCACCCATTTCTCTGCGCGATGACAGAAAGCCGGTCACACATATCGCGAAAGGAAAACCGCAACCAGTAACGGCACAATTCCAAAAGCACATTGTTCAGTGTAGTCATGTTTCTTTTTCCAGACTATTCCTGGTTTCAAATCCACCGAAAGAAACGAGCAAAACTCTGCAAATTGTCGGCATGGTCATACACGCCACACAACAGCTGCGTGAGATAATGTATTTCCGTCAGAGTACAGTCTCTTGAATTGTGTACCTCGTGATACGCATAGTGAAACCAGACTATTGGCTGCTCCTTTTAGTATTTTTGTCACACGTATTGATTGTCATCTGTGGGGGATTTATATTTCGCGATCCTCTTGTTCAAAACTTACCGTAGTCCAACATTTTATCTGTTCTTCTTCCCGGACGCTCTCCCCTTCTCCAGCCACGTCTGCCCCTCTCTAGCCACGTCTCCCCCTCTCCAGCGACGTCTCCCCCTCTCCAGCCACGTCTACCCCTCTCCAGTCACGTCTCCCCCTCTCCAGCCACGTCCCCCCCACTCCAGCCACGTCTCCCCCTCTCCAGCCACGTCTCCTCCTCTCCAGCCACGTCACCCCCTCCAGCCACGTCTACCCCTCTCCAGCCACGTCTACCCCTCTCCAGCCACTTCTCCCTCTCTCCAGCCACACCTCCCCCTCTCCAGCCACGTCTCCCCCTCTCCAGCCACGTCTCCCCCTCTCCAGCCACGTCTCCCCCTCTCCAGCCACGTCTGCCCCTCTCCAGCCACGTCTTTCCCTCTCCAGCCACGTCTGCCCCTCTCCAGCCACGTCTGCCTCTCTCCAGCCACGCCTCCCCCTCTCCAGCCACGCCTCCCCCTCTCCAGCCACGTCTCCCCCTCTCCAGCCACGTCTGCCCCTCTCCAGCCACGTCTCCCCCTCTCCAGCCACGTCTCCCCTCTCCAGCCACGTCTCCCCCTCTCCAGCCACGTCTCCCCCTCTCCAGCCACGTCTGCCCCTCTCCAGCCAACTCTCCAGCCACGTCTCCCCCTCTCCAGCCACGTCTCCCCCTCTCCAGCCACGTCTCCCCCTCTCCAGCCACGTCTCCCCCTCTCCAGCCACGTCTTCCCCTCTCCAGCCACGCCTCCTCCTCTCCAGCCTCGTTTACCCCTCTCCAGCCACGTCTGCCCCTCTCCAGCCACGTCTCCCTCTCTCCAGCCACGTCTACCCCTCTCCAGCCACGTCTGCCCCTCTCCAGCCACGTCTGCCCCTCTCCAGCCACCCCTCCCCCTCTCCTGCCACGTCTGCCCCTCTCCAGCCACGTCTGCCCCTCTCCAGCCACGTCTACCCCTCTCCAGCCACGTCTCCCCCTCTCCAGCCACGTCTCCCCCTCTCCAGCCACGTCTCCCCCTCTCCAGCCACGTCTGCCCCTCTCCAGCCAACTCTCCAGCCACGTCTCCCCCTCTCCAGCCACGTCTCCCCCTCTCCAGCCACGTCTCCCCCTCTCCAGCCACGTCTGCCCCTCTCCAGCCAACTCTCCAGCCACGTCTCCCCCTCTCCAGCCACGTCTCTCCCTCTCCAGCCACGTCTCCCCCTCTCCAGCCACGTCTCCCCCTCTCCAGCCACGTCTTCCCCTCTCCAGCCACGTCTATCCCTCTCCAGGCACGTCTCAGCCTCTCCAGCCACGTCTCTCCCTCTCCAGCCACGTCTGCCCCTCTCCAGCCACGTCTCCCCCTCTCCAGCCACGTCTCCCCCTCTCCAGCCCCGTCTCCCCCTCTCCAGCCACGTCTCCCTATCTCCAGCCCCGTCTCCCCCTCTCCAGCCACGTCTCCCCCTCTCCAGCCACGTCTCCATATCTCCAGCCACGTCTCCCCCTCTCCAGCCACGTCTCCCCCTCTCCAGCCACGTCTTCCCTGGGTGTTGATGGCAACACGCAGCGGTCCCCTGAAATGCCCTGTACTGGCTGTTTGTTTGCCTCTAGGTTTCTCCTCGACAGCCTTGGGTACAGACAGACAGACAGTCAGACAGACAGACAGACAGACAGTGGATATATCTAAGTGCCGGGGTCGGGTGTACAGTTACTGAAAAGAAGAGTAGAAGACAAGCAACCGACTGTTTCTTTCATGAGCATGTCTGGCCCTGAAGAGGGCCGTTTGGGGGTTGTACTGCCGCGGCGGCAGTACAACCCCCAAACGGCCCTCTTCAGGGCCAGACTTGCTCATGAAAGAAACAGTCGGTTGCTTGTCTTCTACTCTTCTTTTCAGACAGACAGACAGACAGACAGACAGACAGACAGACAGACAGACAGACAGACAGACAGACAGACAGACAGACAGACAGACAGACAGACAGACAGACAGACAGACAGACAGACAGACAGACAGACAGACAGACAGACAGACAGACAGACAGACAGACAGACAGACAGACAGACAGACAGACAGACAGACAGACAGACAGTGGATATATCTAAGTGCCGGGGTCGGGTGTACAGTTACTGAAAAGAAGAGTAGAAGACAAGCAACCGACTGTTTCTTTCATGAGCAAGTCTGGCCCTGAAGAGGGCCGTTTGGGGGTTGTACTGCCGCGGCGGCAGTACAACCCCCAAACGGCCCTCTTCAGGGCCAGACTTGCTCATGAAAGAAACAGTCGGTTGCTTGTCTTCTACTCTTCTTTTCAGACAGACAGACAGACAGACAGACAGACAGACAGACAGACAGACAGACAGACAGACAGACAGACAGACAGACAGACAGACAGACAGACAGACAGACAGACAGACAGACAGACAGACAGACAGACAGACAGACAGACAGACAGACAGACAGACAGACAGACAGACAGACAGACAGACAGACAGACAGACAGACAGACAGACAGACAGACAGACAGACAGACAGACAGACAGACAGACAGACAGACAGACAGACAGACAGACAGACAGACAGACAGACAGACAGACAGACAGACAGACAGACAGACAGACAGACAGACAGACAGACAGACAGACAGACAGACTGACAGACAGGCAGACAGACAGACCGACAGACCGACAGACAGACACACAGACAGACAGACAACCGTTATTCATCCCTTAGGAAATTCGCTGGTGCTTCACAGCAAGTTACAAAAAGTTCAAAATTTAAGTTGTACACATCTAAATCAGGCGATTGACTTATAGTGCAAAGAACACACAATAAAAGATACAACAATTTAAAAAAGTTCAACATGAGAAGAAAACAAATTAGCTTAAATACATGCTTATAGATTTTTAAAAAATCATTTCTCATGGATACACATTTTAACGAACTCGGATATAATAAACAAAAGAGCTTACCAAGATCCCGGCAAATTAAAAAACCATTTCTTATTAAAAGGAACAGTGGTACAACAAAGCTTCACCTATTCCCTCATGTACAAGCAATACTACAAGCTCAAATAGTTTCTTGCAGTTTTTCCTTTCCTCGATGTGAGCTGATGTTCAACATTTTTGATGATGGAACAAAGGAATTTTCCAGCCTGTTAGTTTTTCCTGTGATGGACAGATAGCAGCTACCAGAATGGGCTCTAACATAGAATTCATACAGCGGATGAGACGGATCTTTTAAGATAGCTGTTACTTTGCTCTTAACGGCAGTGTCGTATAGTTCATCGATTGATGGAAAAGAAGCCCCAGTTACTCTTTTTGCGGCTTTGGTGCCACAAGACAGCTTCCTTTTCTCCTGTGATGTTACACTCCCTCCCCAGCATGAGATACAGAATGACAGGACAAACTGAACAGTTGCTTCATAGTAAAGATTTACCAGTTTTCCACAGATGTTGAATGACTGCAATTTTCTGACAAAGTAGAGCTTTGACTGACATTTCTTGTGCAGAGCTGTTGTGTTTTCAGACCAGTCAAGTTTGTCAGAGAGTTTCACACCCAGATAGGCCTATGTATGAAATGGGACACACTCCACCTCTTCCCCCTTGATGACAAGTGAAGGAGGTTCTGCCTGGTTTTTCCGAAAGTCTACAACAAATTATGTTGTCTTCAGTTCAGTTCGAGAAAGTTGTCGCACCAAGAGAGAAGCTTCTGTACTTCTTCCAGATACTCACTCGAATTGTCATCGGTAATGAGACCAAGTAGAGCTTTGACGTCAGCATACTTATAGAGGTTGTCGCGTTTATATCTACTTATCTAAAAACTTTAGAAGTTACGGGTCCCTTCCCAGAGGGCGATGTAATCGCCTCAAGGAGAGGTAACCCTGATAAGTAAAAGAGTTTACAACTAAACTAACCTCCACTCCTTGGGGGGACACCACAAACAACAAGAAAACAACCCAAGCTCAATAAACACAGGCCAGTGAATCAGTTTGCAAAATAAATACAAGTTTATTCAAGGCTAACAACCCTTCCTGGTAGTCTGAGGCCACCG
>JAWQFJ010028301.1:58729-84952 GCA_034096865.1 Theodoxus fluviatilis | reverse complement strand
TCTGAGGCTTCAAATCACAGTTGTTCCGTTGGAAGCGAGCCAGAGTGAACAGGTATGACAGAAGTGAGTGAGCAGACCCCTGAGTTTCTGTCGTCCAAGGAACGCGTGAGGAATACTATCGTCCCCCGCCTTTCTTCTCGCCGAACTGCGAGGAGGGAGAAAGATGAAGGTTCAGCCCGTGGAGAACCAGGAAAAGGGGAGGAGACCGGACAAGGAAGGAAGGAACAGGAGCGAAACGGACTCGGAGTGAAGGAGGATGGACGAAGAGGCATGGCTTAAAGACGCACAGTGGAGAACTGAGGAGGAGAACGAGGAGAACGAGGAGGACGAGGAGGAGGACGAGGAGGAAGAGTAAAGAGGAGAGAGGGAGGGAGGGAGCGAGGGAGGAAGGAAGAAGGGAGGAGGAGGGAGAAGAAGGGAGGAGGAAGAAGAACGTGGAAAACATTTTCATGATTTTGTGATTGGGCTCTGTGTTTTGGTTTCTTTGATTTTGTTCGATATCCTTTTTCGAACTAGGTTGACTAGATTAGTAAGCATGTGCTGTGATGATAATGTAAATACGTGTTATATTTGTTCAACTTATTTGCCTTAATTGCTCAAGATTGATAGGTCGTTAAATTAATTTAATAATTCAATCAATCAATCAATTAATCAATCAGTCAATCAGTCAATCAGTCTGTCAGTCAGTCAGTCATCAGTCAGTCAGTCAGTCAGTCAGTCATCAGTCAGTCAGTCAGTCAGTCATCAGTCAGTCAGTCATCAGTCTGTCAGTCAGTCAGTCATCAGTCAGTCATCAGTCAGTCAGTCAGTCAGTCACTCAGTCAGTCATCAGTCTGTCAGTCAGTCATCAGTCATCAGTTATCAGTTATCAGTCAGTCAGTCAGTCAGTCAGTCATCAGTCAGTCAGCCAGTCAGTCATCAGTCTGTCAGTCAGTCAGTCAGTCAGTCAGTCAGTCAGTTAGTCCGTCCGTCCGTCCGTCATTCAGTCAGTCAGTCAGTCATCAGTCAGTCAGTCAGTCAGTCATCAGTCTGTCAGTCAGTCAGTCATCAGTCTGTCAGTCAGTCAGTCAGTCGATCAAACAAACAATTGGTCGATAGGTCGGTCGGTCGGTCGGACAGTTTGTCAATCCGTTAGTCAGTCAATAAATCAGTCAGTCTGTCATTCAATAAATCAATTCGTCAGTCAGTCAATAAATCAATCAGTCAATAAATTAATCAGTCAGTCAATCAATCAATGAATCAATCAGTTATTCAGTCAACCAATCAAGCAAGCAATGGATTAATCAATCAATCAAAGAACCAGACAACCAAGCAACCAACCAACCAACCAACCAACCAATCCGTCCTTCTGAAACCACAGTGCGCCACGGTATATGTCCACCACGGTACATGTCCACCTGACGAGGGCCGAGAGAGTGAGCAGACGTCTCAGAGAGCGGAGCTTGAGCTGTCATCATTGCCTCGGTAGAAAACAACGTGCGGTTAAAAAGTGCGGAAAAGAAAGTGACAGGAGGAGTAAGTCTACAAGCACACTATTCCACACACCCTGTTGCCCTGTCACACGCCTGGAGGTGGTTAGAACTGGCCAGTGCTGGTGTCCATGGTAACCATCGCCGTGGTTCCAGCGGCTGCTTTTGTTTTACTCTGGCGTCAGCGTCGACATCCGGGCTCGGCAGTGTCTTTGCTCTCGCCGCGACTGATTTTTAAAGATTTTCCTCTGTCTTTCTCTATCCATCCCTGTCGTTGAGATCTCGTCCTCATGTGCTCTGACTCTTGCATGCTTGGGTCACGCGGTCTCTTCACGGCATGTGAAAGGTAAACTTCTTTTCACGTCCGTCAGTAGTTTTCTGCCAGGGTTTTGTCCAAAGTTGTTCGGTGTGCTTTCAAAACGCTGTTTCCTTCCGCACTATTGTTCGAACTTACCCTGCGTTCCGTTGCACTCTTTTGCTTCATCTCTGCTACGATGTAGCAGGCTGAGGAGTTTTGATTGGTCGGTTTCTTTAATTACTTAAAAAGCACGTTACCATTAAAAGTAGAGGCTTTTCGAGGCCCTCTTTGGATAAATGAAGCCCCAAAATGATTTTACGTTCAATTATATCCTTCTTGATCGAATAGACAACTTCATAAAATCATAAGGGTCGAAAATCCATTTATAACAAAAGGGAGATAACCATCCCCTGTCATAGAGGAAGGTCATGGGAATCCAAAAACGTGTGTCGTCTGCTACGTTGTTACACGCATGGGTATAAATGCCGACGTTTACTACAGATATCAAACCATGACATACAATTCACTCTGCCACGGTGATGAGAGCACGAAAAAATTCATTTCTTCGAAATTTGAAAGCAATCGGCACGTTTGCCACTTCCATGGTAAACTCCATGATTCGAAGCATGTTTACCGGGCAAGTCCGTGGAGTTACTTCCAATTAGTTCTGTTTAGTATGAGCCAATCAAATGCGGCTACGGGTTCTGCAGTTTCATCGTTGCTAGGCACAGCAAGTGGCGCACTCTAGTGTGAAGGGGAGCTGGACGTTTCGCCCCAATTGCGACATTCGGAACGTCGTTTAGCTAAGATCCGGCCGCGTTAATGTATCTGCGTTTTGTGACAAACGTCTTGCTCGGCGGTACTGTACTCCATGCACCTTAACGGTGCGCGTGATTCGGGTGTAATCTTAAGCTAAACGACGTTCCGAATGTCGCAATTGGGGCGAAACGTCCATGACCCGTGTGAAGCATTTAGAGCGCCATCTGAGATGCTCTAGCTGCTGAGCGACCTTAACAGGAAGTTGACCTCTGCCACTGAGTGAAACGTCACAAAAGATTGTGTATGAATGATTTTCGACCCTAATGCTTTTATTAAGTCGTTTTGTCGATCAAGAGGGATACATTTGAGTGTTAAATAATTCAGGGGATTCGTGTATTCAAAGAGGGCCTTCAAAACCCTATACTTTTTGACTCACATACGAAGCAAAAGTGAGTCTATGTACTCACCCGTTTCGTCCGTCCGGGCGTCCGGGCGTCCGGGCGTCCGGGCGTCCGGGCGTCCGGGCGTCCGGGCGTCCGAAAACTTTAACGTTGGAATTTTCTCGGAGACTATTAAGTCTATCAATACCAAATGTGGCATGATGGTGTATGATGACAAGACCTCAAAAAACGCACATAGTGACTTAACCTTGCTTCAAGGTCAAGGTCGCAGGGGCCATAAATGTTGTCTAAAAAACAGCCATTTTTCCACATTTTCTCAATTTTCTCTGAAGTTTTAGAGATTGGATACCTCACCTATATATGGTATATAGGGCAAAGTATGCCTTATCTTTTGATACCAGTTTGGCATACCTTGTTTTAAGGTCAAGGTCACAGGAGCTCTTCAAAGTTGGATTGTATACATATTTTGAAGTGACCTTGACCCTGAACAATGGAAGATAACTGTTTCAAACTTAATAATTATGTGGGGCACATGTTATGCTTTCATCATGAGACACATTTGGTCACATATCATCAAGGTCAAGGTCACTTTGACCCTTATGAAATGTGACCAAAATGGGGTAGTGAACCACTAAAAGTGACCATATCTCATGGTAGAAAGTGCCATTAAGCACCATTGTGCTTCCTATGTCTTGAATTAATAGCTTTGTGTTGCATGACCTTGAATGACCTTGACCTTGGGTCAAGGCCACATGTATTTTGCTAGGAAAAATGTGTAAAGCATTTCTTAGTTTAGTGTATGATGTCATTGCTAGGTGTAGTTGATTGGCCTTGACCTTGAAGGTCACCAGAAGGTCAAGGTCATGTAAAGGTCAAGGTCAAGCGTGTGAGTCGTATGGGCTTTGCCCTTCTTGTTATGATTATGTGCTTTTAAAGTTATTAAATAAAACCAATATCAAAACTCTTGAGGTTGCTACATTGTAGCAGAGGTGAAGCAGAGTGCAACGGAACGCAGGGTTACTATCGTCCTGGAGATCCGCTCTTCCGGAACAGCCCACAGGACAAGAGCTGCCGAGTCCATCGAAGGCAATTGGAAATACGAAGAACTATGCTTTCAGGCCCTTTTCACCAGTCTGTTGGTTCTAGAGTGTGTTTAATCAGTCGTTTGTCAGTTTGTTTGCTCACTCACTTTTATTTTTCTTGTTCGTTTGATTATGAAAACCATGTTTTATGAAAGGAAATTTTCATTCGAAATTGAAAGTCAACATATGTAAATGTGATCAACTGTGTGAATTGTGCGCTGGTAATATTTTCCTGGTTTGACTTTTTAAAGCTTGTTCTGAGCTTCTTTTGTAACAACTCCGTTTGAATTGTTTTTGTTTTTGCCTGATTCTGAAGTCAACGATATGCTCAGACCACGGGTAGTGGTGGTGGTGGTGGTGAGGTACGTCTCCCGATTCATGTGGAAACAACTTTACTTTGAAATAACTTTTTTAAAATGAAGAACATGGATCCGGATTCCTATCCTGTGTAAAGAACTCACACAAATAGTTCTTCAGTTGAACTTAATGCTGTGTCACGAATCGGGGGCGAAAGTTCACAAGAATCATGTTTATACTTCATCGCTTTTCCCTACATCGATTTCATCAGTGTGGTGATGCTGCATCGCTTCCGTCCGTGTGTAACCTGATGAAGTCCTCGCCTAAGGTTGAACACTTTTCTGACGATCCCTTGCAGAGTTTCGGCAATGCGCAACTTGATACATTGTAATACACCACAAATGGTACAACCCGATATATTAGCTTCTTGATTCATAAACTTCCGGAATCTTGGGGAAAATAAGCATCTTCTTTTTAATCACTCTGCTGATAGATAAGGGCCTGTATCAATATCATGTGTGAAGAACCCACACAAATACTGCTTTAATCAAACTGGCAGCCATGGCTCTCGGGGAGACAAAAACATTATCTACTGTCCATCGCTTTCCCTCTACACAGGCTTTTCCATTGCGGTGTCAGGACATCGATTCTAGCTGTGTCGCCCTAAGGCAAAGCCTACGTAGATATCAGTCGACTGTCAGTTCAGGCAGACACTTGCTGGGACAGAGTAGCGAAGCATGGCGACCTTGACTGTGTGTAACAAGGCTCTGCTGAGTTTTGTCACACACTTCAACAGTCTGTGTCAAAGCGTGGAAAGTGCAAATATTAGTGCAAAATTATTGAGATTACGCAAGCAAGTGAATAGCATACGGCCGGAGCCTCCATCACGGCAAGCACTGTAACAAGGGCGACTGACAAACGTAGTGGAAAACGTCGTACCAATAATGACCGTGCATGAAAAAACAAGGCTAAAAACGAAAAAGATCAACTGAGGTATTTAAACCACTATGTCTTTATTTTTCGTGCAAATTCCAGGGGGGAAAGCATGTTTATAGAAGACTTTGTTTTATTACAGTGAAGTAAATATCAGGAAAATGCACATATGGCTTAGTGTGCTGATTACTAAACGTTTTCTCGATAACTGCTTTTCGTACTCTAGCCTCGTTTCTCATGTACGGTAATTAATCATAAACGTCCCAGTGTGTGAGCGATTCTACATTGCATAACCCAGTTTCAATGCAAGTATCATCATTCCACCTCACAACTGAGATGTCTCTGCCAACACAAAAGCACAGCGTCTGACACAGCAGACCATGCAGACAGATCAAGCGGGACCTGGCATTAGTAAGACGAGGTAGGGGTGCTTGTTGCTGTCCGGATGCTGTTACAGCTCATTATAGAGAGCAAACTCTGCTACAAAGGCGGCACGGCCGCGAGGCCCTCACAGAGCGAACAGCTGACGCAAACTTTCCTAATCAGGTCTCAACCAGGGCGTGAGTTGTCACCACACACGCCATCGATCGACAAGACCCAACCAATGGGCCAGTTGATTAAGACTTTCTCATCTGGGATAATTGGCATTTCCCCATTCCAAAGACTGCCGGGCAATACAAGTTTGCAGCGCTCTTCAGACTCTCCCGTTTGATGTCGAGTTATCGTCGCTATTTGTTCTCTCGTGCGTGAAATACCACTGCCGATCTAAAGCGCTGTAGCAACTGTCTGGCGGCTCACCTCGAAACGTTCTAAAGCTCTGTAGCAACTGTCTGGCGGCTCACCTCGAAACGTTCTAAAGCTCTGTAGCAACTGTCTGGCGGCTAACCTCGAAACGATCTAAAGCGCTGTAGCAACTGTCTGGCGGCTCGCCTCGAAACGTTCTAAAGCGCTGTAGCAACTGTCTGGCAGCTCGCCTCGAAACGTTCTAAAGCGCTGTAGCAACTGTCTGGCGGCTCACCTCGAAACGTTCTAAAGCGCTGTAGCAACTGTCTGGCAGCTCGCCTCGAAACGTTCTAAAGCGCTGTAGCAACTGTCTGGCGGCTCACCTCGAAACGGATGATCTGAATAAGAGGAGGTGTCCTTGTACTTGTGGAAATATTGGTGTCTCACTACCACAATGTTCACACCGGGTCTGTGCGTGTGTAGGTGTGTGTAGGTGTGCGTGCGTGTGTGTGTGTGTGTGTGTGTGTGTGTGTGTGTGACTCTGTCTGTGTGTGTATGTGTATGTGTGTGTGTGTGACTCTCTGTGTGTGTGTGTGTGTGTGTTTGTGTGTGTGTGTGAAGGAGCATGCGTACGTGCACGTGTGTGTGTGTGTGTGTGTGTGTGTGTGTGTGTATGTGAGTGTGTGTGTATGTGTGTGTGTGTGTGTGTCACTCTAAAGGCACATGTGTCATTCTTTCGGACTACAGTTGCAAACAAAACTAATTGTGAGACTCCCTCCGTACTTTAAGGTCAGACCTATTATTTATTTTTGATTGTCAGTTAATTGAGAACGTAACAGAGACAAACAGCCTTCCCAGCAAACCGTTGAGGACGCTGGAGGCCAACAAAACCCATAACAACTAAATGGCAAAATCGACCCGAATCCGGTCTTGCTAATGCAGCCATCATATCTGGGCCGCGGGTTGTCTCCCCACTCCCGAGTTGTATTCTCACACACCCAGTCTATCATGATCACCACCCATAGCCTTACATGTGCAGTTTTCTAGGGTGAAAAAACACACACACTTTAAAACTTTTCTTTTCAATATCCAAACTTGGCCTTAGACAACGACTGAGAAGCAGCAAAGCATCATTCAATCGGTTCAATCAATTTCTTGGAGTAAGAATTGATAATTCGAACACGTTTTATGTATGTTCACACTTTCAGCTTGTCGAGATCATCATCTATGACGTTGTGCAATTTCCTTTGGATTTGGTCTAAATATTAGTGTAAAATACGGAAATTCGAACATATCCGCGAAGTAATTACATTTTTTTCTGAATAGTGAACATTGGGGTTTGTTGATGCCGTCAGTCATCACTGAACACTTTAGTTTTAAGAAACTACACTTATTTCTGCGCGATTTTGACAAATGTGCTTCGATAATATTTCTTAGTATTGAACTTCTTTGAGATGTAAAGCAACAGTCTGTTTTGCGGTGAGGTAATTCGTTTGGTTTACACTCAATATTTTTGTAACATTGAACGTCTTAGAAAAATAAGGCAACAACCTGTTTTGCAGTGGGGAAGTTTTTTCAGTCTACACTCGAGAGTTTCTTCACATTGAACGTCTTTCAAATACAAGGCAACAGTCTATTTTGCGGCGAGAGGATTCATTTTGTCTTCAATCGAGCGTTTCATAACATTAAACGTCTTTGAAATTTAAAGCAACAGTCAATTTTGCAGTGAGGTAGTTTGTGCGGTCTACATTTGAAGAGTTTCTTCACATTGAACGTCTTTCAAATACAAGGCAACATTCTATTTTGCGACGAGAGAATTCGTTTTGTTTACACTCGAGAGTTTCTTAACATTAAATGTCTTTGAAATTTAAGGCAATATTCAGTTTTGCGGTGAAGTAGTTTGTTCGGTTTACATTCAAGAGTTTCTTAATATTAGACGTCTTTGAAATGAAGGCAACAGTGAGCGGGTTTGTTCGGTCTACACTTGGGCTAGTGCAGGACTTGGGGGCACATTTGGGACAACCACTAGTCTTGGCAACAACGGCTGCAGCGTGCAGGCCTCACACGCCTGCCCACGTGTCCAACACGTTGCGACGCCATACACACCTGCTGGAGCACGTCGATGAGACAGACTCGATAGACTAGCAAGACAGGAGTCAAGGCCTTGCAATCGACACCTCTTCACCTCTTACAGGGGCAACGAGTCTTCAACTCCAGCGCAGTGCGTAGCACGGGGTGGGCGTGCCCTGGGAAGATCATGGCCATGTGTCTGAAAAGAAGCGCAGGGATTCACAATCAATGACACGGTTGGTGCTGCTGGTTATTTGTATCAAAAAGACGAAGGAAAATGGCGTCTAATACCAACCGTGAAAACTGCATTTTATGATTTTTTTTTTCGGAAAAAAGGTATAGTTTCGGCTTCAGACAAATAGTTGGGAATAGTAAGCCTATCATTACTGACAATCGTAACTCAATAAAAACGAACACAGAGGAACGGACAACGCTTACATTGTTTATGTCTGCAATCGGGAGAGTTTGTCTGAAAATGTTTTTCTCCATACTCGCAATAAAAAATTAATGTTTTTTATGCCATGAATCATGTCATACTATCGATCGTCACGAAAACGCCAACCACAGGTCGAAAACGATTCTGCAAAGGGAAACATAAATGGTTTTAGATTTTTTAACACGTTTGAAGATTAAAAGAATTAAATCGACAATGAGCAGGAACAGGAAGATCTTGCAAAAGTTGTAGGCGTATTTCAATAGACAAATCCTATATCGATCCAGTACTTGATGCAGTCTTCATAAACCGATCCTCCTGCTAAAGTTTCCGATACAGTTTCAAACACCCAGCTCGGTGCAAAGGGTTCCACAGAATAAAAAAAAGTTTACTCCTCTAGCGGGACAGTACCCGCTACTTCCTTGCAATTGATCCTGCGATGCTCCTGCCAAGTAATTGAATGGCAATTACTTGCAATAAACGACAAGGAAAGCATGCAGTCTAGACTCTCTTTAAAATATGTGTGTTACATGTGACTCGCCAGGTCGTTATGCAAGCCATATTGACGGGGACAGTGGGGATGCTAGAGGGCTGCTCTGCAGGTGTCATGAGCTGCATCCTTTCTTCTCTTCCTGGTCGCGGCTATCGCTTTCCTCGTGGCCGCTCTCCAATTGTTTCTGTCCACCAGGACCTCGAGATCTGGTGCCGAAGGTGTTCTTTCACACAGTCCTTGAAACGCTTCAAAGGGCGCCCAAGATCCCTCCCTGCTCCAGAACGCCGTCGAGAATCTGATGTGGTAGACGTGACTCGTCCATGCTGATGATGCCAAATAACTCGGTACTACGCTGACTGAGACATTCGAAGGAGACGTCTTCAAGTTCCTCTCCTGACAATTTTTCCCCTCTGATGACCAGAAAAAAGAGAAGAAAGCTGTGTCCTACTTTATGACATCCTTCCTGTTTTGCAACTGTCGAACAGACGTGCCATATAACGTCGACATTGTAACAAACGTTTCACGTTGCCACCTGATGGAGAGAAGTATTTTTCACGCCAATGTAGCTCTACCTCCTCATGCGGCATTGGCCAGGTGTTGGGCTGGTGGAGGTGTCAGGCAGATGGACAGGTAGCCAGTAATCGATTGTACACCTGTCTTCCCTTACCTTGCCTTGTCCTTGGCACCAGCCATGTCGTCACTTTCTCTACCCACCCCCGCCCCCCTTCCGCTCCCACGTCATCCCCATCTGCTGTCGGATTCACTCGGTGTTCGCCTTGACGTCAGAGCGCGTATGAATTGCGCATATGCACGAGTACGTGGGTTTGAATGAAAGATGCTGTGTTCATCTTTAGAGTTGTGTCTTCTACGTTTCCAAACATGACCAGTACACTTAAGTGGACACACATTGCATTAGTTGAGTTCTTTCGCTGCAAACAGAAATGTACGTATTACGTAAACGTCAATCATTCGCTTTATTCCTTACATGACTTCGACGTGTTTTAATCTGCGAAAGAGTTTTGCTTGATAATATCAGCACATTCGTCTGTGTCATGGCCGCCATCACTTTCTTCATACAATTATGTTCCTTAGCACGTGCAACAGCAGTGTATGCAGGCCACTCCATCATAGTAAAAAAAAACAACCTTCCAAAAGTGATAATCATTAACACCACTGCAATCTTCCCTGCTGTATTGCCACCAAAACGCCCTCCACAGTCACCATCGTCGTTGTGGTCGTCGTCGTCAACAGCAGCAACAGCATTATCAACAGCAGCAACATGTTCACCACACGTCGTCATCGTCATTAATCTGGTTATCTTCATGCAAAGCCTGACCTTACATTGCAGAGATGTCCTCTGAAGAAAATCTTACCCACGTACACCACCTAACCGGAAGGGTCGAGATCATATCACTTGCCAGGGTAAGTTTGCCAGTTTGCAAGTGTTGTATACTGAAAGGTGTCTATCCTGAAATTTCGCGCTTGACCTATTTGCTTATTCATGAGTTGTCAACCTCTTTATGATTGGACAATCCCCTTCGAGCGATGACGCTTTTCCCGCCTAATCTTGTTATTTTAACAGTGGTCAGTCGATCTTACTACGATTTAGCCAGGCAAGAACTTGACCGTAAAAGGATAGTATCCTAAAAATTCCACTTGATCAACGGAATTTCCTGTTGTGTTATAGTCATACCCAAAAGTTGTGCAACTGTTTTTCTGATTACTTGAAAGAGGAGACTCTTGACAGTGAATGCAAATTGCATTTTTGAAAATAATGCATATTATCGGCGTTCGCGTTGCATAGAGATAGTGGAGAGAAATTCCCATGGTCCTGTGGAGTGCAGTTGTATGCATGCACGAGTGTCGAAACGTGGGCCTTCCAGTCAGTTTTCCGCTTCAGTTCGAGAATCCCCAGCATGCTGAATACGTTTCCGGTCAAATAACTGTGTGAGACTGCCGAAGTATATGTGAGACTGCCGAAGTATTAAAGGTGGAAACTTTTCTATTACCATTTTCTCACTGCTGTCTCGAATAAGGGGCACGGCGCATCAGTGGACTAATTACAGGTAAGAGAGTAAGATTAGGCGGGTTAAACGTCACCTCATCAATAAGCAAGTAGATCAAGTGCGGTCTTTCAATATGACTCCTATTAGTAAACGACACTGACCATGCACTCATGCAAGACAGGATCGGGGGTGGGGGGGAGGTTGGGCTGCCTGAAACTTTTTATCTCGACATTTTAGACAAGAAGGAGGGGGCAGGAACTTTGCTTTAATTGCTATTATTTTTGTTTTGCCTTGGCACGGCAAAGACCTTGAAGGAGGTATCGTAGTGCGAGCTTCTAAAAGGGCTCTCATCTCACCCATTCTCTGACGTCACCACTGGATGCCAGTGCACCCCGCATCGAGAACAAGACTCCCTGTAGCGTCTAAAGGTGTGCAACTGATGAAGCCTCAGAGAACCTGCGTAGAACTCCTGGAGAAGTACAGTTTAACCCGAGACCTGCGGTGTACCATAGGGACGGGGTCCTCTAACCACGAGGCGGACGCAATTCAATCTTCCTTTGGTCCCGGAGTCCATTAGACAGAGGGGCGACACATAATCGGCGTACGGTCATCCTGAAAGACTAGATGTTGAGTATGTAAAGTCATGTCTTCACTTTGAATGCGCGCCTTCTTCATTTGCATGTTTTGGGAAGGTAAACAACAACAACTGCTACGACGACGACAACGACAGTGGAAACGACAACAACTCCAGCCGCTACAACACTCCAGTCCTCTGTATCCTTCATTTTTTCTGCAGAACCGGTTCCTCTAAGACACCTCCCTGTGGGATCGGCGTTAGAATAATACCTCCTGTGTGTCACGACGCGAAAAGTAAAAGGCGAAAACTCGGGAAATCGAGACTGAACTTGTACAGACTCTAATCAGCTCTACTGTTTCGTTGTCGATGGCCTTTACATAACCTGCATGGGATGATGGGCAGTAAAACTTCATTCATTCATTCATCCATTCATTCATTCATTCATTTATTCATTTATTCTGAGACTCTGTGTGTCTTGCAGGAGCTGGGGCGGCTGGCTGAAAACGCCCAACTGTCAGAGGAAGAGGTGGCCAGAATGACCGCTGCGAGACTGTCAGCATACGACAAGCACTCCTCGGCCTGGTATCGTGTCAACACAATGCGCAGCATCACCGCGCAGGCCTCCCATCGCGACAACCTTTCCCCCGAGGTCAGTGACACCGTCTCGATGCCAGCGCTCCCTGCACAGTGACTTGCATTCTCTTATAAGATGGAAGGGTGTCCGACATGGGCGTGGTTTGCTCGCAGAAGGGCAGGAAAAGAGTGACCGGCAAGCAGACGGACAGACAGACAGACAGACAGACAGACAGACAGACAGACAGACAGACAGACAGACAGACAGACAGACAGACAGACAGACAGACAGACGGACGGACGGACGGACGGACGGACGGACGGACGGACGGACGGACGGACGGACGGACGGTCGGACGGACGGTCAGACAGACAGACAGTCAGTCAGACAGAGAGACAGACAGGCAGGCGGACGGACGGACAGTCAGACAGACAGACAGATAGACAGACAGACAGACAGACAGACAGACATACAGACAGACAGACAAGCAGAAGACAAGCAGACAGACATGCAGAGAGACAAGCAGACAGACAGACAGACAAACAGACGGACAGACAGATGGACTGACGGACAGACGGACGGACGGACGGACGGACGGACGGACGGGCAGACAGAGACATAGACAGACAGAGACATTTTCGAGAAACACTGGCTCACCCTAAAGCATTTATTTTGCGTGTTCTCGATGACCAATCTCTGTTAACAATAGGCAGACATCTTGGATGGATCACTTTGCTCACAACACGTACTGACTGTAGAACGAAGGTTACTCATGATCAGATCAGAGTTACCTCATTGGAATGAATATGAGCCTTCCAAACTCGATTCTCTTCAAAGAACCGCTTGAAAGATCCGGCTACTCACCGTTCAAGGATAAACCACATTTTCCTCTCTGTCATTCCATCGTTTCCTTTTCGATGGGAACATCGAGACTGTTGAACAGTCACATAAACATATATTGGCTGCTCGATCAATTCCAGTAGAGCTCAACGTGGAAATAGTGGTCGCTGTTGAAAACCTTTTTCATGAACAAAGCTTTAATTATCTCATTATTTACGATCCTTATCATCCCATGGAATCTTCCCAATGGGTATTTGAGCTGCGGCTGAGCCATACATATCCGACATCTGCCCTTTGGGGTGTCTTGTTCCTGCTTTATCGGTCATTGACCTTAAAGAGGGTAAAATCATTATCCTCTGGAAACCAAGAGTTTTCTGCCTTAGAAGACAGAAGAAAATGACCGAATAGCCAGCATCCTAATTTGGTTACTATCGACGTCTATCAAACCACTTTGACTTCAGCTGGTGAATGTGAAGACATGAACAATGGGCGCTCAACAACAGCCTGATCTCGAGGGTTCCTTCGCTTTTTAGTTCCGTGATAGGATTTACGGCACCGATGTCCGTCCTGCGCAGAAGCATCGAGTCCTCTGGTCGCTCCACACCTCACCACGCCCGCCTTCGGGGCAGAAAGAAGAGGAGAAGCGTTCATGTGAGCGACTATGTCTTGTTGCCCTTTTGAAGAGTAGGTGATGATGCAGAGAGCCTGTCGATAATGCATGACGCTTGCTTGGAAATGGCACACAGGAACATACCGTTTCTACGTCCGCGCTTCCGTTGTCGTATCATGATAGTCGAAATACACTGTACAGTTACTACGACGGCCGACAGTACTCGGTGCCGAAAACAATCATGACGATCGCAGGCTGTGTCCACAAAACGCTGCTTGGACACTTTTCCTTCAGCTGGCGTTCGTCTTTTGAACGTGAGCCGATGAATTCTAGCCGGGAGTCGGAACGGTTTTGCGGATGCAGTTCGGGTTTTTTTTCTCCCCTGCCTTCGTTTAGGATTTACCGTCACGATATTCGCACAGCATCGGTTTAAGGTCAACAACTGCCTGCCATGATCAAGCATCACCCATTTTTGACTCACATGCGAAGCAAAAGTGAGTCTATGTACTCACCCGTTTCGTTCGTTCAGGCGTCCGGGCGTCCGGGCATCCGGGCGTCCGTTTAAAACTTTAACGATGGATTTTTCTCAGAGACTATTAATTGTATCAACACCCAATTTGGCATGATGGTGCATGATGAAAGGCCTCAAAAAACGTACATAGTGACTTGACCTTGCTTCAAGGTCAAGGTCGCAGGGGCATTAAATATTGTCTAAAAAACAGCCATTTTTTCACATTTTCTCAATTTTCTCTAAAGATTTTTAGATTGGATACCTCACCTATACATGGTATATAGAACAAAGTAATACCTATATTTTGATACCAGTTTGGTTGACCTTGCTTCAAGGTCAAGGTCACAGGAGCTCTTCAAAGTTGGATTGTATACATATTTTGAAGTGACCTTGACCCTGAACTATGGAAGATAACTGTTTCAAACTTAATAATTATGTGGGGAACATGTTATACTTTTATCATGAGTCACATTTGGTTACATATCATCAAGGTCAAGGTCACTTTGACCCTTATGAAATGTGACCAAAATGGGGTAGTGAACCACTAAAACATTCAGCGTGGCTGAGACTATAGTGAATATAGTCTCAGCAACAGGTTGGTCACGTGATAGCCTTAATTCTTCCATAACATGCATACCACCATTCAACACTGAGTCTCAGCCATGCTGAATGGCATATCACATCGTTGAGTGTATTCCTCCGCTTGTTGTGATACACTCGATACTGGCAGCCATATTTCCGTCAGTTCATTTTCTAAACATCGATTTCCCATAAATGTAAAACTTGTATGCGGTAAAATTCGAATCACAAGAGTGTAATATTGTGAACTCTACTAATTATAAGGACTTTGAATACAACAGTAACAATTATACTTCATTGTGCGAGTAAGGCAACCAATCCCATCTGCATAATGATAATCTTTTGGATGGATAGTACGTGTTGCACTCTTCTCTGCAATATCTTGATGTACGGGGGTTCTCCTGGCTTGCGCTAGGAAGTCGAAGTGACAGACTCCGGTGATCGTTTCCAATGAACTTTATTCACGCACTGACCTCTACAGTGGTGAAAATCAGCAACAGCAACCCGCAGCACCCACACAGCCCCACCCCGCCCACAGCACTGCAGAGGCCCGCCAGCACACAGCAGAAACTCGCCCCCCCGGGAGCCAATTAAAGCTCTCAGTCTCACCCTTAACTCTGTCGTATCTGCTGCTCTCCCTCTCTCACTCGCTTTCGCTCCTTATATACCTTTACACAATTTCTAGAAACTACCAGCACAATATCGCACATACTCCCACATGCGACGCGACTGACTTACTGTGTCACAACAAGCTAATATTAGCCTAACTCGGTCGCGGGTCAAGGCCAACGACCTGACCGATACACAACAATCAACTGCGCCTGCGATGCTGCCAGTAGGTTCGAGAAAACTGCACAACATAGCTCCTCCCCTAAAGACCGAAACGACCTCGTCGGTCTCACTACATGTACATCTCCACAAAACATCATGAACTTTACACTTCCAAAAATACACAACTAGCAACAACATTATCATCAACAACAACAACAACAACGAAATACCGGGAAAAAGTCAATCCGCAGTCCAGGTAGTTCAAGAATTACAAAATGAGTGGCATAGATGCAGAAACCTGACACATGGGCGAAAGCTTCCTTGCGGTAGCATCTGCCCAGTCCATGGGGTCAATGTCTGCAAGACCACTGTCCATACTGTCACTGAAAATAAAGAACTCCTCACATGCAGCGAGAGGGGCGCATCACATGCCGCCCTCGCCGCGTGTATGTCTGTACGTAATCAGGGGTCGCTCCATCCACGCTCCCGTCTTCCGAGGAAGGCCCTGGTACAGTGTCTCTCTAGGCTCGTCGTCGGTCGGGCCAGGGTGGCGTCGTGGCGACTGCCACCAGTCCGGCGGTAGTTCTCCCTGGTACTTCCAGAGACGGGCACGGTTCACGTAACGTCCTCTCTGTGGCCGGGCAAGCTTGGTGGTGCATCCCTTCTCAGCCCGTGGGTTGGGGTACCACGGTGCAGTGCCATCAGGAGAGGTCTGGTAATAGTCCTTGCGGTCATAACCAGTCTTCATTCCGTCCACGCTCCGCTGCAGGTGTGTCCTTGCGGACTTTCCCACTGCCTGCAGCATACCCTGGAGCGGTTCCACACCCTGGGGCACTTCCCGGGGGATATCCACCAATGGCCCGGCGACCACTGCAGAACTGTCAGTCTTGCTAGAGCCACTACGGCGACTGTGGGGTCTTGTCCGTGAGGCACAGATGGCACAGCGCCGACACAAGGTGCGAACGGACTTGTGTCGACCAATCCAAAAGTACCGCTCACCGACGCGTCGGTACGTCTTCTGCCTTCCGAGGTGGCCAGCTGCTGGGTCATCGTGTACCTGTCTCAGCGCTTCCTCCTGCATGGCTCTCGGCAGAACAGGGAGAAGGCGGCAGGTTTCTCCCTTCTCGTCCATCCACTTTCTGTACAGCGCTCCATCCGTCAGCTGCAAGGCATCCCACTGGGTCCAGTAAGCCTTGGTGACAGGGCTGGTAACGGCGACCTTCCTCCAGGGTGGGCGGACAGGCCTGTCCTCCATCCAGCGGATGATGGGCTGCAGGTCCGGGTCCTGTCTCTGTGCGACTGCCAGAGGCGTCTCTTGAGCGGCGATCCGCCTCAACGCACCCGAGGGCCGCAGAGAAGCATTCCCTTCACCCCCAAGACCCTTCAACTGCACGTGATGTCCATCAATCCGCAGGAGGGACCGTCCCCAGTCTATAACACAGCAATGCTTCTGCAAAAAGTCTATCCCCAGGATGACGTCATCTTCTACATTGGCGATCACGAAGGGGTGAGAAACAACAAGCTCACCGGCCTTCACCTTTACTGTCACGACGCCGTGCACAGGGATCGGTCTGTTCATGACGTCAGTGAGCACCATCGCTGATTCCTCTCTTCTCTGGAAGGGGCACAGATCAGTCTTTATCACAGAAATGGTCGCTCCTGAGTCGATCAGTGCCTGATGACGGTTGCCGTCGATGTGCACCTCGATCGCCGCTCCTCCTCGGTCTACGCGCACGCTCTTGAGCCGGTGCAGGGTGGAGTTTTCCTGGGAGGTGGTGGCTTTCTCCTTCCTCTGTGGACAGCAGCGAGCGATGTGGCCTATCTTATCGCAATTATAACACTTGATATATCCACGCTGTCCCTCCCGATGAAAGGAAAGGTTTCTGATCTTTTCTTCCAGCTTTTTCTCCAGTCTGCAGATGACGGTGTCAAGCCGGGTTACTTCCCCTTCGAGGGAGTCAAGGCGAGCTGTTTCCTGTTGGAGGTTAGCATCAATGCGACCTATCTCCTCTCTGAGGCGACAGCTCACTGCCTCGATTTCCCTCTGCAGTCCCTCTGTCCCAGCTTTGATGGTCTGCAGCAACTCTCCCTGACGTTCTGCTTCTTGTTGTTCTCTCCGTGCCTCTTTTTCTCTTTCTTCGAGCTCCTTCCTTTCGCGGTATGCAGCTTCTTCTGCCTTCTCCTCTGCCTTCTCCCGCTCGCGGTCTGCCTTCTCCTCTGCCTTCTCCCGCTCGCGGTCTGCCTTCTCCTCTGCCTCCTTCCGCTCGCGGTCTGCCTTCTCCTCTGCCTTCTCCCGCTCGCGGTCTCGTTTTTCCTCCTCTTGGGCTTCTCTCTGCTGTCTCTTTTGGTCGAGCAGAAGTCTCATCATCATTGCGATGTCTTCGGTCGGTTGCTCTGTCGCCTCCGCGCGTGCAGTGGATCGTGTTACGCGTTTCTCGCCTTCCATTTCCGTTGTCACTGTCACTGCTTCAACTGTTCGCCGTCTGTGGAACCAATGTTGCACTCTTCTCTGCAATATCTTGATGTACGGGGGTTCTCCTGGCTTGCGCTAGGAAGTCGAAGTGACAGACTCCGGTGATCGTTTCCAATGAACTTTATTCACGCACTGACCTCTACAGTGGTGAAAATCAGCAACAGCAACCCGCAGCACCCACACAGCCCCACCCCGCCCACAGCACCGCAGAGGCCCGCCAGCACACAGCAGAAACTCGCCCCCCCGGGAGCCAATTAAAGCTCTCACCCTTAACTCTGTCGTATCTGCTGCTCTCCCTCTCTCACTCGCTTTTGCTCCTTATATACCTTTACACAATTTCTAGAAACTACCAGCACAATATCGCACATACTCCCACATTCCTAACTGCGACGCGACTGACTTACTGTGTCACAACAAGCTAATATTAGCCTAACTCGGTCGCGGGTCAAGGCCAACGACCTGACCGATACACAACAATCAACTGCGCCTGCGATGCTGCCAGTAGGTTCGAGAAAACTGCACAACATACGATACGCCCAGAAACCCGCTGAGTGCTTTTACTGATGATGAATCATTAATTTAATGTGTGCTTAGAAGGATTAAACTTAGAAAAACTGCTTCTGAGCTCTCCGATAATATCGAACTTCGGAATCGGACGGAAGAAACTTCGACTCGATCAATGTTCAACACAGAGACAACAGTGAGTAAAATCTTCCTTCTACTTCTAGATCAGTGGATACACGAATGATCGAAGTGTGGACTCAACAGCTCGTCAAACAGTGTGAAGGCAGTTAGACCACAGGTTCCGGCCAGAAAGCATTTACTTGCGAGAGTATAACCATAGATTCACGAAACCAGCCCGGAGCCATAGGAATCCTTTTCGATGCGTTTATACTGACTAGTTCCAAAGTCAAGCGCACGTGCTGAAGGCAGTTTGCAACCTTATCGACGATGTTCGCGCTAAAAGTAGTTCTCAAATGATTTCCTGAAAATCTCATAGATTAGTTTTATTAGAACACCAAATTTGTGTTTATCTATCGGGATAAATAATTGGAGTGAAATAGAATCGTCTCTTTTTACTCTCAATGGTCTTTTGATCATGTTGAATTTTGATTGGTAAAATCATTGGAATGTGGGGGCCGAAGTCACGTGACCAACCTGTTTCAGAGATACTACATCTCTGTGTTCAGAATGCCACTAAAAGTGACCATATCTCATGGTAGAAAGTGCCAATAAGCACCATTGTGCTTCCTATGTCTTGAATTAACAGCTTTGTGTTGCATGACCTTGGATGACCTTGACCTTGGGTCAAGGCCACATGTATTTTGGTATTGAAAATGTGTTAAGCATTACTTAGTGTATGTCACTGCTAAGTGTAGTTGTTTGACCTTGACCTTAAGGGTCACCTGAAGGTCAAGGTCATGTAAAGGTCAAGGTCAAGCATGTAAGTCGTATGGGCTTTGCCCTTCTTGTGCATTCTTAGTTCAAACGCGACTTTTGTCCTTGAAGCAAACTGCTCCGCCATAGAAAGCAAGGGTGTCATGTCTTCCCATCCATCGAGTGTCAGCGTCTCCATACAAACGGAAAAATAAGCCCTGTGCGGAGAGAAAACACAGAGTTATTCCTTGCCGTTCAAGTAACTCTCAGAATCTTGGGGGGGGGGGGGGGGGGGGGGGTTAATACCTGCACAGCTAGGTATCTCTCAACAATTCAGTCTTTTCTAAATGAGGTTTTTGACTCACATGCGAAGCAAAAGTGAGTCTATGTACTCAGCCGTGTCGTCCGTCCGTTCGTCCGTCCGTCCGTCCGGGCGTAAAAAACTTAAACGTTGGATTTTTCTCGGAGACTATTAAGTCTATCAACACCAAATGTGGCATGATGGTGTATGATGACAAGGCCTCAAAAAACATACATGGTGACTTGACCTTGCTTCAAGGTCAAGGTCACAGGAGCCATAAATGTGGTCTCAAAAACAGTCATTTTTCACATTTTCCCAATTTTCTCCGACGTTATTAAGAATGGCGACATTAACTACAAGTGGTATATAGGGCAAAGCAAGCCCTATCTTTTGAAACCAGTTTGGTTGACCTTGCTTCAAGGTCAAGGTCACAGGAGCTCTTCAAAGTTGGATTGTATACGTATTTTGAAGTGACCTTGACCGTGAACTATGGAAGATAACTGTTTTAAACTTAATAATTATGTGGGGCACATGTTATACTTTTATCATGAGACACATTTGGTCACATATCATCAAGGTCAAGGTCACTTTGACCCTTATGAAATGTGACCAAAATGGGGTAGTGAACCACTAAAAGTGACTATATCTCATGGTAGAAAGTGCCAATAAGCACCATTGTGCTTCCTATGTCTTGAATTAACAGCTTTGTGTTGCATGACCTTGGATGACCTTGACCTTTGGTCAAGGTCACATGTATTTTGGTAGGAAAAAAGTGTAAAGCATTTCTTAGTGTATGATGTCATTGGTAGGTTTAGTTGTTTGACCTTGACCTTGAAGGTCACCTGAAGGTCAAGGTCATGTAAAGGTCAAGGTCAAGCATGTGAGTCGTATGGGCTTTGCCCTTCTTGTTCGTCTTCGTAAAGGAGGGGGTTACCAATGACAGGCGTGCAGCGTTCTTTTTTTAATAGCAAACCTCAGAAGATATATTGTCAATCTTACAAGTCTACTGGAATGAATGGAGATTTTTTTTTTCGTGGCTATTCGCATCATGGCCCAGAAAGCAACCAAATCCTTACATAATGGATTTTTTTTGGACACGTGGTTTCATTGTAATTTCATTTCATCTTGTCGAATGAGTTTTTTGCGTTCGTTTCTCATCTGAACGTAATGCGTCCTATGTAATGCTAAACCGTATTTCTCTGCTTGATGAAGCGCTTGTCGTGCCTCACATTTGGTACATTGACACTCTCTGTCAAACCATTTGAAATGACCCCTCTCCTTTTGTGGACTTAGTTCAAAATATGTTGCCTAGATGCTGGACTTGAAGGAAATGCTTGGACAAAGCAATCAGCAGCCATGTCTAAGTCACTCTTCAACATCTGGGGGTGAGGGTGGGGGTGGGAGGGTGGGTGGGAGGGGGTGGGGGGCTTGATCAAGACAAGTCCCGAACTCAGGTGTCTGCAGATTGTGCTTGGCGTCGTCTGCTTTCTCCGTCTCCCAGATAAACTTAGCTATACTTCTCCTGAAAGAGAAGGCCCTTAACCCTGCGTGTGTCAAACCACTTTTCCGGAATGTCACGGTTTTTGACTCACATGCGAAGCAAACGTGAGATTATGTACTCACCCGTTTCGTCTGTCCGGCGTCCGGGCGTCCGGGCGTCCGGGCGTCCGGGCGTCAGGGCGTCCGAAAACTTTAACGTTGGATTTTTCTCAGAGACTATTAAGTCTATCAATACCAAATGTGGCATGATGGTGTATGATGACAAGGCCTAAAAAAATATACAGTGACTTGACCTTGCTTCAAGGTCAAGGTCGCAGGGTCCATAATTGTTGTCTAAAAAACAGTCATTTTTCACATTTTCTCACTTTTCTCTGAAGTTTTTGAGATTGGATACCTCACCTATATATGGTATATAGGGCACAGTACTTCCTATCTTTTGATACCAATTTGGTTGACCTTGCTTCAAGGTCAAGGTCACAGGAGCTCTTCAAAGTTGGATTGTATACATATTTTGAAGTGACCTTGACCCTGAACTATGAAAGATAACTTTTCCAAACTTCATAACACTGTAGTACACATGTTATACTTTCATCATGAGACACATTTTGGTCACATATCATCAAGGTTAAGGTCACTTTGACCCTTATGAAATGTGACCAAAATGGGGTAGTGAACTACTAAAAGTGACCATATCTCATGGTAGAAAGTGCCAATAAGCACCATTGTGCTTCCTATGTCTTGAATTAACAGCTTTGTGTTGCATGACCTTGGATGACCTTGACCTTGGGTCAAGGTCACATGTATTTTGGTAGGAAAAATGTTTAAAGCATTTCTTAGTGTATGATGTCATTGGTAGGTTTAGTTGTTTGACCTTGACCTTGAAGGTCACCTGAAGGTCAAGGTCATGTAAAAGTCAAGGTCAAGCATGTGAGTCATATGGGCTTTGCCCTTCCTGTTTTCTGCATTAACGGGTCACTTTAAAAATGATATTTTAACATGAGAAGGAATAAAGGCAGCCTTTATAAACCATATAATGTCAAGAAAGCTCTAAGAATGAGCTACATATTTATTGCAATAATTTTGATGATAACCGAAACAGCAATGAGAAACTGATGGAAAAGTACAACACTCAGGAAATGAATGAAAATAATTTCTTACTATTCACTCCTCTCAGGGTACTTTGCCAAGCAATAAAAGAAGTAAAACTCACAACAGATTTAGGGAAATCGTTTCCCACCACAAAAATAACAAGAAAATCAACATAATTTGGCCACAATAGATTTTGCAAAGATTGTAAGTAAATAGGTGCAAATGCCGCACAGAACTCATACTGGTGGTACTCCACTCCAACACTCTACACAACTTCATTTTAAAAAATCCTAACTCTATAGAATTATGAAATATGATGAATAGAAATTATCATACACTTTTCCATGAAGGTGGAGATCCAAGGAATAAAAAGAAAATACAGTAGAAAATCAGCATGCATGTCCCTTTTTACTATTGAAAAAAAAGTATCAGAAACACCTTGTTGCACATCTAATCTACAATACAAGAAAGCAAATATCTACAATTAAAACGTTTCCAGTGCTGAATCATATTTGTGGGAGACATTCTGTTCATGCACACATTGTTCCATGGGTGAACAAGCTAAAGGAAAAACTTAATTAAAAAAGAAGTGGGACTGACCAAATTGAAATCTTCCTCAGTTCAGTATCTATGTCAGTATTCCCATAACTGATCTGATTCCCCTCACTCAGATTTAGTTCTATTCCACATCGGTTCTAGCAATCACAGAACGGGAGTAGAACCGATCAGGCCGTGCCAAAATAGAACCTGGTGGCATTTCAGGGTAGTGACAGTTTTAATTCCTTTTGAACCTATCATTGGGGTCATCTACATCATCATCATTATTCCACATGCATGTCCTGGCTTTAAAGTTTCCACAAATCAGCATAGATGCGCTAGGATATTCCTCTTGCAATCTAAGCAGCTCCTCCTCCAGTGGTAGAATAAAACATTTAATATTTTGTCATCGTAGTACAGGGAGCCTATTGGTGGGGAGTACATACGGATGATTAAAACGTCAGTTGTAAAGTATTAAGATTTTTTCATGATCAACATGCTGCCATGTGCACATTTGACTTCAAGCACTTGCTGGGCGAGTTTTTTAAAATTAGATATAACCAATATTACTGCTCCACCCGATCTACGTCTAAATTGTGAAAACCTAACTGTCGGTGCATAGAACACTAAGCTGTCAATGTAAAATTAATTACAATCAAAATCTCGAGAAGTAAATGTTTCTAAAAAGACAACAAATATCAAGACATCTCATATAGGTTAAAAACTTGATTCACTAAGTCTGAAAGTAAGGCCTTCAACATTCCAGCACTAGCTTCCATCCTGGCGCTACTAGCCCCATATTGGAAGGATTAGAAGTTTTCAGTCCTCCTCCTTTAGTCCTTGATTAGAAAAGTCAAACATCTGTAACCGGTTGTCGGCTGGACCGTCAGGTTGACTGGGAGCTGCAATCTTGTGCGGAGTTGTGTTCCATTGCCTTTGCAGCCTGTCTCACTCCACCCTGCCACACGCTCACTGATCTCTGTGACAGCCTTGCATCACAAGAAGACACACCAAGCCTATTGCATGTATCTTGTCTCCTCTCTGAATTATGCGTGTTTTCAGTTCGTGCATCAGTTACTCCATGTTCTCTCGAGTCCACACGTACTTCCGCAGCCTGTGTCCATTTCTGGCTCGTTGTTGTGGCCACTTGTTCTTTCAGAATCCACTGGAGCACTGAGCTTTGTGACTTGGCTGCTTGCTGTTTCTCCCTTTTGTGAGCTCGGTGCTTTTCGGAGCTTTCTCCTAGGAGTCTGAGTTGTCTCGTCTGGCACGTGCTTCTTGGGCAGACGGCAGTGGCGTCAACTCCTGTGGGACTACAGCTGACAGAATTGGCGAGTCGTCTGG
The DNA here is from genome assembly GCA_034096865.1 of Theodoxus fluviatilis. Classification (NCBI taxonomy): domain Eukaryota; kingdom Metazoa; phylum Mollusca; class Gastropoda; order Cycloneritida; family Neritidae; genus Theodoxus; species Theodoxus fluviatilis. The sequence continues at coordinate 60,905 of JAWQFJ010028301.1, read as the reverse complement.
GTGCGTGGGGGTTGTTTCGTGTTGACACGGTGATCTTACCTCGGGGTGAGGGGACTTAGTATCAAACCCACCCCACCCCTACCCCCACCCCCCACCCCCACCCCCAACCAACGCCCACCCACCCACCCCTCTTCCCTGCTCTGTGATGCTGTCTCTCTTTTGCTCTGCTGCCGCAACTCAGCTATAGATTCACAGCTAATCCTCTCACGCGTTCTGGCAACACTATTTCTATATCTGTTTAATCCTGGGAAGGGCGAATATTTCCAGTCAAGGCGACGAGGTTTCTATCTCTTGAGCTGGGCCTTCGGCGCCGCTTTCTACTGTTCTGCCTTGGTCTTCTTGGGTTCCTGTCACTTGTCGTACGCCTACAACTCTGTCTTTTAGGTCGGAGGTCCACCTGCTGAATCGTTGTCATATGCGTATCTGGCTTGAGAGTTTTTAGGTTTCTCGCACCGTCCAGCAATCCAGGAATGTGGTTGACAACATTGTGCCAATATTTTACTTCTTTGCTGATTCTGTCATGCTCAGCCCACAATGCTGAGATATGTCTATTCAAATCACTGCAGTGCAACTGCCATCCTCTGTCCGTATCTTGCAAAGGAAACTGCAGTCGCACGTGTTGATCTCTCAACCGTTTAACATAGTTGTGCAGAGAGAGCACATTAACAGAGGTTATCGAGACAGCCGTGTACAGATTGTTACACATTTGGTAACCTGCTTGTACAGTTTGAATTCATCCCCATACCTCCTGATTTTGCCAAGTCTACTTTTTCTTGTCAATGCTGTGTTTGATTGTGGTTTGCATTTGGGTTCTCTGCCGCAACTTGTGATCCGCACCCATACACAGGACCTGGGTTGGCATGTATACCTCCTGAAAGCATTAGTGTGCATTAGTGATCATGCAGGTTGACGGTAGGAAGTCGAGGCTTAGAGGCACACGTCAGCAACAGCGTGGAGTAGATGGTCATACATAGTACGCCCACCAGGGCACCACTCTGCGATAGATACCTGCCAAAATGAGAGTCACTTTGTTGCTGGTAGATGCTCCTACGTGTATCTTCATCCACGTCATTAGTTTTGTTTGATTTGCTTTTGCACGCTTGAATGCGGGCGTAGTGTACACCTTCACGCTGCCTAAATAAGTTAATATTAATTCCCATCCTGAAGCATATGGTGAGTAGCAGTTTTCATCTGAAAGAAACTACGAAGAGAATAAAGAAACTTATTGTTTTTCTATCGAAGAATCGATCCCTATAAAGCAGGCAGAACGCACGTCGGTTGTAAACTTCGATGAGTGTCATTTCAGTTCAGTCTCCCTATTCAGTCATCAAGAACAAATTAATAGTCTTAAAGTGTCAGATGCATCTTTAAGCCGTAATTGCATGCAAGCAAACTGACGCATCGCACGACCACCACGAGCCAGAGACACCAGAGTTTGTCTTGTGTCGGTGCAAGTGAACACCACACACACACACACACACACACACACACATATATATATATATATATATATATATATATATATAGAGAGAGAGAGAGAGAGAGAGAGAGAGAGAGAGAGAGAGAGAGAGAGAGAGAGAGAGAGAGAGAGAGAGAGAGAATGAATGTTGATTTTGCTGAGGCCCCAGCACACTTTTCCCAGCATTAATTCACCAATACAACATTAAAACGTGGTTCCGAGCGATAACAATTCTTCGTCATTCATGAAGTGCATGCGACCAGTGACCCCGCTCCATTGAAGATTATAACTTTCTCACGTCATTTTCCCCAATCTACATGTGGACCTGTATGCTTTATTTTCCTGCACTAGCTGAAGAAGCTGATCGAATCGGAACATGAGTGGGAAGTGTCCGACCTGTCAGAGGGCAACACGAAAGCTGTGGTAGAGTTCACGACGCGCACTTGTGCTGTCCTTGAAAACGAGGGCCAAGTGCGCCTCGGCGTCCGTCGCTATGGCAACATGAAGCTTGCTTTTCGTGTCAAGTGAGTAGTTTTGAGTGCGTCTTCCATGTCAAGTGAATAGTTTTGAGTGTGACTGCCGTGTCGAGTGAGTAGTTTAGAGTGTGTTTCCCACGTCATGAGAGTAGTTTTGAGTGTGTCTGCCGTGTCAAGTGAGTAGGTTTGAGTGTGTTTTCCACGTCTTGAGAGTAGTTTAGAGTCCGTCTTCCAAGTGAGT
>JAWQFJ010028301.1:41229-51229 GCA_034096865.1 Theodoxus fluviatilis | reverse complement strand
AATCCAGCACTGCCGTCGATGCGTAAAATAACCCTCAGAAATATCATTTTGGGACTGGAACGGGCTTTGTTTGCCCGAAGCGCTCTGTGTGCGCGAGTAATGGCATTAAGGATGACAGAGTAGTGGACTTTATTCATGCAGAATACATTTAAGCGTACATAAACGATGTCTGTGGCAAAGAAAAATACTTTATTTAGCGTCTAGCAACACAACATGCGGCGCAGAAGATTTACCTCCCTTTAACAAATGAAGCGCTGCACTAAATCACTAGGCGGTCACGAGAGGCAAAGAGCGCTCAATTGCCAACATGAAGCGCTCATTCAGTGCTTCGTACTCCTGAACAAGCCTATAAGAGAGACGGGGAACTTAGCATGAATCTGCGAGGATTAATATTTAGAGTTACCTTTCCGTAGCGGCAATTATGATTGATCGAAAGTGGCGCGACGGCGCCACTTGCAGCGTTATTTGTTATTCAAGTGCTCGCTACATGCACAGTTGTGCCGGAAAATCGCTTTTTAGGTTTTTCTAAGTCGCAGAGCAGTAAGTCAACTACACTTTATATCTATTTAGGTCACAAATGAAAATGTCACAGCGCTCGTTTGCTATACAACTATTTACACTGTATTCAGCGGGTACGAGATCTATACATAGAAGATTTCGACATTTCAGAGGACATAAATGTACACTTTTGGTGATCTTCGTTTCACAGTGAACGTGTGTTTTCCTCAGCTTCGCTCCAAGAAGCCACATGAATGACACACTCAAATGCAAGGGACGCAACTCTCTCGCATCCTCGCGTTTTTACATAAAAGAGTTCCACGTCTCTCCATGCAATGTCTTTGGTGAAAGTGCACCTTGGCGGCGCATTTCGGTAATATGCAGGACAATCACGGAATAACTGGGCTAACCGTAACTATGGTAACAGCTGCTCATTGAGACAGGAACTGCAAGTATTCGAATGAATGCAAGTAAGTGGGGCTGTGCATGAATAACGAGGCTGCAGCGTCAAAAATGATTTGGAAAAAAAAGTTGTGGTTACGGTAAAATAGCAACAGCAAAAAAGGGAGTCTGACTTACTTTCTTTCTTTCTTTCTTTCTTTCGTTCTTTCTTTCTTTCTTTCTTTCTTTCTTTCTTTCTTTCTTTCTTTTTTCTTTTTTCTTTTCTTTTCTTTTCTTTTCTAACGTTTCTGTTCTTTTCTTTATTGTCTTCCTTTTCTTTTCGTTGTTCTTCTCTTTTTTTTCTCTTTTTTTCCTTTCTTTCTCCTTTTCTATTTCTTTTCTTTTATTTGTTCTTCTCTTTTATTTCCTTTTCTTTCTTTTTTCTCTTCTTTTTCTTTTCTTTTCTTTTCTCTCTTTCTTTTTCTTTTTCACTTTCTTTTCTTTTCTTTCTTTCCTTTTTGACTCACATGCGAAGCAAAAGTGAGTCTATGTACTCACCCGTGTCATCCGTCCGGGCATCTGGGCGTCCGGGCGTCTGGGCGTCCGGGCGTCTGGGCTTCCGTGAAAAACTTTACCGTTGGTTTTTTCTTGGAGACTATTGAGTCTATCAACACCCAATTTAACATGATGGTGTATGATGACAACGCGTCAATAAACATACATAGTGACTTGACCTTGCTTCAAGGTCAAGGTTGCAGGGCCATAAATGTTGTATTAAAAAACAGCCATTTTTCACATTTTCCCAATTTTCTCTGAAGTTCTTAAGATTGGACATCTGACTATATGTGGTGTATAGGGCAAAGTAATCTCTATATTTTGATACCAGTTTGATTGACCTTGCTTCAAGGTCAAGGTCACAGGAGCTCTTTAAAGTTGGATTGTATACATATTTTGAAGTGACCTTGACCCTGAACTATGGAAGATAACATTTCCAAACTTCATAACACTGTAGTACACATATTATACTTTCATCATGAGACATATTTGGACACATATCATCAAGGTCAAGGTCACTTTGACCCTTATGAAATGTGACCAAAATTGGGTAGTGAACCACTAAGAGTGACCATATCTCATAGTAGAAAGTGCCAATAAGCACCATTGTGCTTCCTATGTCTTGAATTAACAGCTTTGTGTTGCATGAGCTTGGATGACCTTGACCTTGGGTCAAGGTCACATGTATTTTGGTAGGGAAAATGTGTAAAGCAGTTCTTAGTGTATGATGTCATTGCTAGGTTTCGTTGTTTGACCTTGACCTTGAAGGACACCTGAAGGTCAAGGTCATGTAAAGGTCAAGGTCAAGCCTGTGAGTCGTATGGGCTTTGCCCTTCTTGTTCTTTTCCTTTTTTGACTCACATGCGAAGCAAAAGTGAGTCTATGTACTCACCCGTTGCATCCGTCCGGGCGCCGGGCGTCCGGGCGTCCGTTTAAAACTTTAACGTTGGATTTTCCGCATAGACTATTAAGTCTATCAACACCCACTTTGGCATGGTTTTGTATGATGACAAGGCCTCAAAAAACATACAGAGTGACTTGACCTTGCTTCAAGTTCAAGGTCGCAGGCGCCATAATGTTGTCTAAAAAACAGCCATTTTTCACATTTTCTCAATTTTCTCTGACGTTTTTTAGATTGGATACCTCACCTATACATGGTATATAGGGCAAAGTAAGCCCTATTCTTTGATACCAGTTTGGTTGATCTTGCTTCAAGGTCAAGGTCACAGGAGCTCTTCAAAGTTGGATTCTTTTCTTTGTTCCTCTTTCTTCTTTTCCTTGTTCTTTTCTTTTCTTTTCTTTGTTTCTTTATTTCTTCCTCTTTTTTTTCTTTTCTTTGTTTTCTTTTTCTTTTCTTTTTCTTTCTTTTTCTTTTCTTTTTCTTTTCTTTTTCTTTTCTTTTTCTTTTCTTTTCTTTTTCTTTTTTTTCTTTTCTTTTTCTTTTCTTTTTCTTTACTTTTCCTTTTCTTTTCTTTTTTTTCTTTTTTTCTTTTCTTTTTTTTTCTTTTCTTTCCTTTTTGACTCACATGCGAAGCAAAAGTGAGTCTATGTACTGAGCCGTGTCGTCCGTCCGTCCGGGCGTCCGTCCAGGCGTCCGTCCGGGCGTCCGTAAAAAACTTAAACGTTGGATTTTTCTCGGAGACTATTAAGTCTATCAACACCAAATGTGGCATGATGGTGTATGATGACAAGGCCTCAAAAAACATACACAGTGACTTGACCTTGCTTCAAGGTCAAGGTCACAGGAGCCATAAATGTGGTCTCAAAAACAGTCATTTTTCACATTTTCCCAATTTTCTCCCACGTTATTGAGAATGGCGACCTTAGCTACAAGTGGTATATAGGTCAAAGCAAGCCCTATCTTTTGATACCAGTTTAGTTGACCTTGCTTCAAGGTCAAGGTCACAGAAGCTCTTCAAAGTTGGATTGTATACATATTTTGAAGTGACCTTGACCCTGAACTATGGAAGATAACTGTTTCAAACTTAATAATTATGTGGGGCACATGTTATACTTTCATCATGAGACACATTTGGTCACATATCATCAAGGTCAAGGTCACTTTGACCCTTATGAAATGTGACCAAAATGGGGTAGTGAACCACTAAAAGTGACTATATCTCATGGTAGAAAGTGCCAATAAGCACCATTGTGCTTCCTATGTCTTGAATTAACAGCTTTGTGTTGCATGACCTTGGATGACCTTGACCTTGGGTCAAGGTCACATGTATTTTGGTAGGAAAAATGTGTAAAGCATTTCTTTGTGTATGATGTCATTGGTAGGTTTAGTTGTTTGACCTTGACCTTGAAGGTCACCTGAAGGTCAAGGTCATATAAAGGTCAAGGTCAAGCATGTGAGTCGTATGGGCTTTGCCCTTCTTGTTCTTTTCTTTTTCTTTTCTTCTTCTTTTCTTTTTCTTTTCTTTTTCTTTTCTTTTTCTTTTCTTTTTTGACTCACATGCAAAGCAAAAGTGAGTCTATGTACTCACCCGTTTCGTCCCTCCGGGCGTCCGGGCATCCGGGCGTCCGGGCGTCCGGGCGTTAGTGAAAAACTTTAACGTTGGATTTTTCTCAGAGACTATTAAGTCTATCAACACCCAATTTAGAATGATGGTGTAGGATGCCAAGGCCTCAAAAAACGTACATGTATGTATGTATGTATGTATTTTCATTTTTACTGCGCCATTATCACGATAAACATGCTCATTGCGCGACAAGACGAAATAAAAAAGTTTTGAGGCCAGTTTTAAATGCGGCCAAGGATGGACTAACCCTCAGACCCTCAGGAAGTTGGTTCCAGAGTCTCGGTCCAACAACGCTGAAGGAGCGGTCACCGAAGCTCCGTAACCTTGTTTGTGGGACAATCAATAGTCTTCTTTTTGAGGAACGGAGATTCCTTGTGGGGTTGTGAGGTCTAAGGAGTTCTCCGAGGTAGGTTGGGGCTTCACCAGTTTCACACTTAAACACGATGGAGAGGGTCTTAAATTCCCCCCTTTGGCGAACTGGAAGCCAATGAAGGTCACCGAGAACAGGGGTGACACATAGTGACTTAACCTTGCTTCAAGGTCAAGGTCGCACGGGCCATAAATGTTGTCTAAAAAACAGCCATTTTTCACATTTTCTCAAATTTCTCTGACGTTTTTGAGATTGGATACCTCACCTATACATGATATATAGGGCAAAGTAAGCCCTATCCTTTGATACCAGTTTGGTTGCCTTGCTTTAAGGTCAAGGTCACAGGAGCTCTTTAAAGTTAGATTGTATACATATTTTGAAATGACCTTGACCCTGAACTATGGAAAATAACTGTTTCAAACCGAATAATTATGTGGGGCACATGTTATACTTTCATCATGAGACACATTTGGTCAAATAACATCAAGGTCAAGGTCACTTTGACCCTTATGAAAGGTGCCCAAAATGGGGTAGTGAACCACTAAAAGTAACCATATCTCATGGTAGAAAGTGCCTATAAGCACCATTGTGCTAACTATATCTTGAATTAACAGCTTTGTGTTGCATGACCTTGAATGACCTTGACCTTGGATCAAGGCCACATATATTTTGGTAGGAAAAATGTGTTCAGCATTTCTTAGTTTAGTGTATGATGTCATTGCTAGGTGTAGTTGATTTGCCTTGACCTTGAAGGTCACCTGAAGGTCAAGGTCATGTAAAGGTCAAGGTCAAGCATGTGAGTCGTATGGGCTTTGCCCTTCTTGTCTTTTCTTTTTCTTTCCTTTTCCTTTCTTTTTTCTTTTCTTTTCCTTTTCTTTTCTTTTTCTTTACTCTTCTTTTTTGACTCACATGTGAAACAAAAGTGAGTCTATGTACTCACCCTTTTCGTCCGTCCGGGCGTCTGGGCGTCCGGGCGTCTCTAAAAAACTTTAACGTAGGATTTTTCTCAGAGACTATTACGTCTATCAACACCCAATTTGGCATGATGGTGTATGATGACAAGGCGTACAAAAGCATACATAGTGATTTGACCTTGCTTCAAGGCCAATGTCGCAGGGGCCATAAATGTTCTCTAAAAAACAGCTATTTTTCATATTTTCCCAATTTTCTCTGACGTTTCTGAGATTGGCTACCTGATCTATATATGGTATATAGGGCAAAATAATACCTATCTTCTGATATCAATTTGATTGACCTTGCTTCAATGTCAAGATCACAGGAGGTCTTTAAAGTTGAATTGTATACATATTTTGAAGTGACCTTGACCCTGAACTATGGAAGATAATTATTCCAAACTTCATAAGATTGTATTACACATGTTATACTTTCATACTAGGTCACCAGTGTTGTATGTCTGGGTGTCCGGGCGGCTGTCCGGGCGGCCGTTCGGGCGGCCGGGCGGCCTGGTGTCCTGTAATCCGTAAAAAACTTTAACGTTGGATTTTTCTCAGAGACTATTATGTCTATCAACACCCAATTTGGCATGATAGTGTAGGATGAGAAGGCGTACAAAAACATACATAGCGACTTGATCTTGCTTCAAGGTCAAGGTCGCAGGGGCCGTAAATGTTAAAAGAAAACAGCCATTTTTTACATTTTCCTAATTTTCTGAAGTTTTTGAGATTGGATACCTGATTTATATATAGTATATAGGGCAAAGCAAGCCCTATCTTTTGATACCAGTTTGATTGACCTTGCTTTAAGGTCAAGGTCACAGGAGCTCTTTAAAGTTAGACTGTATACATATTTTGAAGTGACCTTGACCCTGAACTATGGAAGATAACTCCTCCAAACTTCACAACATTGTAGTACACATGTTATACTTTTATCATGAGACACATTTGGTTACATTTCAACAAGGTCAAGGTCACTTTGATCCTTATGAAATGTGACCAAAATGGGGTAGTGAACCACTAAAAGTGACCATATCTCATGGCAGAATGTGCCAATAAGCACCATTGTGCTTCCTATGTCTTGAATTAACAGCTCTGTGTTGCATGACCTTGGATGACCTTGACTTTGGGTCAAGGTCACATGTATTTTGGTAGTACAAATGTGTAAAGCTTTTCTTAATGTATGATGTCATTGCTAGGTTTCGTTGTTTGACCTTGACCTTGAAGGTCATCTGAAGGCAAGGTCATGTCAAGGTCAAGCATGTGAGTCATATGGGCTTTGCCCTTCTTGTTTCTTTTTGACTCACATGCGAAGCAAAAGTGAGTATGTACTTACCCTTTTCGTCCGTCCGGGCGTCCGGGCGTCCGGGCGTCTGTACAAAACGTTAACGTTGGATTTTCCTTGGAGACTATTAAGTCTATCAACACCCAATTTAGCATGCTGGTGTAGGATGACAAGGTGTACAAAAACATACATAGTGACTTGACCTTGCTTCAAGGTCGCAGGGGCCGTAAATGTTGCCTAAAAAACGGCAATTTTTCACTTTTTCCCAAATTTCTGTGACGTTTTTGAGATTTAATACCTGACCTATATATGGTATATAGGGCAATGTAATCCCTATCTTTTGATACCAGTTTGATTGACCTTGCTTGAAGGTCAAGGTCACATGAGGTCTTTAAATTTGAATTGTATACATATTTTGAAGTGACCTTGACCCTAAACTATGGAAGATAACTCTTCCAAACTTCACAAAATTGTAGTACGCATGCCGTACTTTTCTACTAGGTCACCAGTGTTGTTCGTCTGAGCGTCCGGGCGTCTGGGCGTCTGGTCTTCCGGGCGTCCTGCCGTCCGTAAAAAAACTTTAACGTTTCATTTTTCTCGGAGACTATTAAGTCTATCAACACTTAATTTGGCATGATGGTGTAGGATGACAAGGCGTACAAAAACATACATAGTGACTTGACCTTGCTTCAAGGTCAAGGTCACAGAAGCTCTTTAAATTTGGATTGTATACATATTTTGAAGTGACCTTGATCCCGAACTATGGAAGATAACTCTTCCAAACTTCATAACATTGTAGTACGCGTGTTGTACTTTCATACAAGGTCACCCGTGTTGTCCGTCCGATCGTCCGGGCGTCTGGGCGTCAGGTCATCCGGGCGTCCTGCCGTCCGTAAAAAACTTTAACGTTGGATTTTTCTCGGAGACTATTAAGTCTATCAACACCTAAATTGGCATAATGGTGTATGATGACAAGGCGTACAAAAACGTACACAGTGACTTGACCTTGCTTCAAGGTCAAGGTTGCAGGGGCATAAATGTTAAAAAAACTGCCATTTTTCACATTTTCCCAATTTTCTCTGAAGTTTTTTTTAATTGGGTACCTGATCTATATATGGTATATAGGGAAAAATAAGCCCTATCTTTTAATACCAGTTTGATTGACCTTGTTTTAAGGTCAAGGTCACAGGAGCTCTTTAAATTTAGACTGTATACATATTTTGAAGTGACCTTGACCCTGAACTATGGAAGATAACTCCTCCAAACTTCACAACATTGTAGTACACATGTTATACTTTTATCATGAGACAAACTTGGTCACATATCATCAAGGTCAATGTCACTTTGAACCTTATGAAATGTGACCAAAATGGTGTAGTGAACCACTAAAAGTGACTATATCTCATGGTAGAAAGTGCCAATAAGTACCATTGTGCTTCCTATGTCTTGAATTAAATGCTTTGTGTTGCATGATCTTGGATGACCTTGACCTTGGCTCAAGGTCACATGTATTTTGTAGGGAAAATGTTTAAAGCAGTTCTTAGTGTATGATGTCATTGCTAGGTTTAGTTGTTTGACCTTGACCTTGAAGGTCACCTGAAGGTCAAGGTCATGTAAAAGTCAAGGTCAAACATGTGAGTGGTATGGGCTTTGCCCTTCTTGTTTCTTTCTTGAGGCCAGATTGAGACTGTGTGTGTGTGTGTGTGTGTGTGTGTGTGTGTGTGTGTGTGTGTTTGTGTGTGTGTGTGTGTGTGTTTGTGTGTGTGTGTGTGTGTGTATGTGTGTGTGTGTGTGTGTGTGTGTGTGTGTTTGTGTTTTGACTCACAAGCAAAGCAAAAGTGAGTCTATGTACTCACCTGTTTCGTCCGTCCGAGCGTTCGGGCGTCCAGGCGTCCGTTTAAAACTTTAACGTTGGATTTTTCGCATGGACTATTCAGTCTATCAACACCCAATTTGGCATGATGGTGTATGACGACAAGGCCTCAAAAAACATACATAGTGACTTGACCTTGCTTTAAGGTCATGGTCGCAGGGGCCATAAATGTTGTCTAAAAAACAGCAATTTTTTCATATTTTCTCACATTTCTCTAACGTTTTTGAGATTGAATATCTCACCTATACATGGTATATAGGGCAAAGTAAGCCCTATCTTTTGGTACCAGTTTCGTTGACTTTGCTTCAAGGTCAAGGTCACAGGAGCTCTTCATAGTTGGATTCTATACATACTTTGAAGTGACCTTGACCCTGAACTAGGGAAGATAACTGTTTCAAACTTAATAATTATGTGGGGAACATGTTATACTTTCATCATGAGACACATTTGGTCACATATCATCAAAGTCAAGGTCACTTTGAATCTTATGAAATGTGACCGAAATGGGGTAGTGAACCACTAAAAGTGACTATATCTCATGGTAGAAAGTGCCAATAAGCACCATTGTGCTTCCTATGTCTTGAATTAACAGCTTTGTGTTGCATGACCTTGGATGACCTTGACCTTGGGTCAAGGCCACATGTATTTTGGTAGGACAAATGTGTAAAGCATTTCTTAGTGTATGATTTCATTCTAGGTGTAGTTGTGTGACCTTGACCTTGAGGGTCAACTGAAGGTCAAGGTCATGCAAAGGTCAAGGTCAAGCATGTGAGTCGTATGGACCTTGCCCTTCTTGTTGTGTGTTTGCGTGTGTGTGTGTGTGTGTGTGTGTGTGTGTGTGTGTGTGTGTGTGTGTGTGTGTGTGTGTGTGTGTGTGTGTGTGTGTGTTTGTGTGAGTGTTTGTGTACATGTGTGTGTGTGTGTTTGTGTGTTTGCGAGCGTGTGTGTGTGCGTGTGTGTGTGTGTGTGTGTGTGAGTGTGTGTGTGTGTGTGTGAGTGTGTATGTGTGTGTGTGTGTGTGTGTGTGTGTTTTAAGAAATGTCATGTATTCTTTTCTCTTTCGCTGAAAACGCTTGTTCATTTAAAAAGCGTTCATAGGGAAGGTGGATCAACGCTCAGTATGTTGTTTAACTTCTTTTTTGACTCACATGCGAAGCAAAAGTGAGTCTATTTACTAAGCCGTTTCGTCCGTCCGTCCGGGCGTCCGTCCGTCCGTCCGTCCGTCCGTCCGGGCGTCCGTCCGTCCGGGCGTAAAAAACTTAAACGTTGGATTTTTCTCGGAGACTATTAAGTCTATCAACACCAAATGTGGCATGATGGTGTATGATGACAAGGCCTCAAAAATCATGCATAGTGACTTGACCTTGCTTCAAGGTCAAGGTCACAGGAGCCATAAATGTGGTCTCAAAAACAGTCATTTTTCACATTTTCCCAATTTTCTCCCACGTTATTGAGAATGGCGACCTAAGCTACAAGTGGTATATAGGTCAAAGCAAGCCCTATCTTTTGATACCAGTTTGGTTGACCTTGCTTCAAGGTCAAGATCACAGGAGCTCTTCA
>JAWQFJ010028301.1:31229-36229 GCA_034096865.1 Theodoxus fluviatilis | reverse complement strand
GTCCGGGCGACTGGGCGTCCCGTCATCCGGGCGACCTGCCGTCCGTAAAAAAACTTAACGTTGGATTTTTCTCGGAGACTATTAAGTCTATCAACACCCAATTTGGCATGATGGTGTATGATGACAAGGCGTACAAAAACATACACAGTGACTTGACCTTGCTTTAAGGTCACGGTCGCAGGGGCTGTAAATGTTAAAAATCAGCCATTTTTCACGTTTTCCCAATTTTCTCTGACGCTTTTGAGATTGGATACCTGACCTATGTATGGTATATAGGACAAAGTAATCCCTATCTTTTGACACCAGTTTGATTGACCTTGCTTCAAGGTCAAGGTCACAAGAGCTCTTTAAAGTTGGATTGTATACATATTTTGAAGTGACCTTGACCCTGACTATGAAAGATAACTGTTTCAAACTTAACAATTATGTGGGGAACATGTTATGCTTTTATCATGAGACACATTTGGTCACATATCATCAAGGTCAAGGTCACTTTGACCCTTATGAAATGTGACCGAAATGGGGTAGTGAACCACTAAAAGTGACCATATCTATGGTAGAAAGTGCCAATAAGCACCATTGTGCTTCCTATGTCTTGAATTAACAGCTTTGTGTTGCATGAACTTGGATGACCTTGACCTTGGGTCAAGGTCACATGTATTTTGGTAGGAAAAATGTGTAAAGCATTTCTTAGTGCATGATGTCATTGCTAGGTTTAGTTGGTTGACCTTGAAGATCACCTGAAGGTCAAGGTCATGTAAAGGTCAAAGTCAAGCATGTGAGTCGTATGGGCTTTGCCCTTCTTGTTTTAATTGGGAGCATTCAAAAGCAATGGTTGTGCTGTCAGTCGACATATGTATGAAAATAATGTGGATGCGTGCGTGCGTGCGCGCGCGCGTGTGTGTGTGTGTGTGTGTTTGTTTTCTACCTACCTTCTGAAACTGCTGGTAAAGCGACTGACTGTCATGTGTCCTCGTAACGTCCCCGTTAACCTCCTTGTGACTTGAAACCATCAATTGCTGGACCATTAGGTTTTCTTTGTTTCATAGCAACTAATCTGGTCGTTGACTTAGAACTCTTTCGCAACCAACGTCTTGCCCAACACAGACTTTGATTTATCTGCAACTACTGGCTAGTTTGACCCTTAACTTTAGCTGCCTTTTCTGCTAACACCAGACCTGGCCTTACATTTTTGTGTGTTTAAATAACAGTACGCCTGGCTAGTGATTTTTCAGTGTATTATCATCGTCTCAGGCACTTCTGTTCTGCATAGGTATTGAAACAGCTAGACATGATTGTTATATATTGCTCTTTGTCGCAAGCACCCGGAAAACAATAGCCAGCATGGACACTAATGGGTGTATTTTATGTGGCTCTATGAGGTAATATCATGTGCAGTAATTTCAAGGCGTTCTTTGCCTTTTTTACTCACATGCGAAGCAAAAGTGAGTCTATGTACTCACCCTTGTCGTCCGTCCGGGCGTCCGGGCGTCCGGGCGTCCGGGCGTCCGGGCGTTAGTGAAAAACTTTAACGTTGGATTTTTCTCAGAGACTATTAAGTCTATCAACACCCAATTTGTCATGATGGTGTATGATGATAAGGCCTCAAAACACATACATAGTGACTTGACTTTGCTACAAGATCAAGGTCGCAGGGGCAATAAATGTTGTCTAAAAAACAGTCATTTTTCACATTTTCTCAATTTGCTCTAACGTTTTTGAGATTGGATACTGACCTATACATGATGTATAGGGCAAAGTAATCCCTATCTTTTGATACCAGTTTGGTTGACCTTGCTTCAAGGTTAAGGTCACAGGAGCTCTTTAAAGTTAGATTGTATACATATTTTGAAGTGACCTTGACCCTGAACTATGAAAGAAAACTTTTCCAAACTTCATGAAATTGTAGTACACATGTTATACTTTATACTAGGTTACCTGTGTCGTCCGTCCGGGCGACCAGGCGTCCGTCCGGGCGTCCGGGCAGACCGGGCGTCCGAGCGTCCTTTAATCCGTAAAAAAACTTTAACGTTGGATTTTTCTCAAAGACTATTAGGTTTATCAACACCCAATTTGACATGATAGTCTAGGATGACAAGGCGTACAAAAACATACACAGTGACTTGACCTTGCTTTAAGTTCAAGGTCACAGGAACTCTTTAAAGTTGGATTGTATACATATCTTGAATTGACCCTGACCCTGAACTATGGAAGATAACTCTTCCAAACTTCATAACATTGTAGTACACATGTTATACGTTTATCATAAGACACATTTGGTCACATATCATCAAGGTCAAGGTCACTTTGACCCTTATGAAATGTGACCAAAATGGGGTAGTGAACCACTAAAAGTGACCATATCTCATGGTAGAAAGTGCCAATAAGCACCATTGTGCTTCCTATGTCTTGAATTAACAGCTTTGTGTTGCATGACCTTGGATGACCTTGACCTTGGGTCAAGGTCACATGTATTTTGGTAGGAAAAATGTGTAAAGCAGTTCTTAGTATGTCATTGCTGGTTTAGTTGTTTGACCTTGACCTTGAAGGTCACCTGAAGGTCAAGGTCATGTAAAGGTCAAGGTCAAGCATGTGAGTCGTATGGGCTTTGCCCTTCTTGTTTAAAACAAACTCTCAATCGGAGCAGTTATTTTTCGAGCAAAATCTGCATAATACAAAAAGTGTCCGTGCCAGTCCAAAACACCCTACTTGGACTAAGAGTGTCGTGTGCTGCGACACTAGTAACACCCAGTTAGCGAACTTTGCTGTTGGGTGGTGCGAACATTAGTCCTGCAAGGGTTTTAACATGTGTTTTATACTAACTTGCATGACCAGTTTTCCTCTCCTGAGTGAATTATCTACTGACCACCCTGTGAGGAGAAGTTGTCTCTAGAAACTTCTCCCCACTTCTGAGAAAGCCACCTGCGAGAAAGCTCTGACCCCTCGCACCCCGCTCCTCCTTCTCGTCGTCTTGCCTGCCGTCTCGCCTCGCCCCTCCTCGTCACCGTCTCGGCTCGCCTGTCGCCTGCAACGACGCCTGCCGCCCGCTGCCCGCTTGTCGTCAGACCACACGTTGATGCAAGAGCCATCCATCTCTCGGACCAAGTACAAGTCCCCCGCCTCACCCTCCACCACGAGTGTGGGGAAATCTCCACGTTTTCATCACCAGAGGAAATTCTACAGTTTCGTCGTGTATTGTGCAGTGAGTCCATGAATGGGCTTCCCCCATAATTCTCTCTCTCATCGTGTGTGTGTGTGGAATGTCATTCACTGGATTACGTAGCTCGTTTGCCGGCTACGGATTGGCTGGAAGCCACAACAAGTTGCGTACGTGAGTACTGGTTTCCCATCTTGGCTTGGCAGCCCTCTTAGTTAATTATTTAATTCTGGGGAAGGTTTTTCTTTTATTTTCTAATGCGTTTCAGTATCACCATGCTTTCTTATTTATTGTGTTGAAACTTATCACTCTTGACCAATTTGATTATTATTGATTAAAGCTGAATTTGAATTTGATTTGTGCAGCCCAATCATTCATTTGCGTCCAATTGTCATCCTTGTGTGAATGGTTTTGATTGGAAGGTGCCAAGTAGTACGGAATTCCCTAGACATTTAACGAGCCACAGAAAAAGATTATTAATCTTTAATACTACTTGTGACAGTGTGTGTGTGTGTGTGTGTGTGTTTGCGCGTGTGCTTCTTTGTGTTTTACCGTGTGTGTGTGTGCGTGTGTGTGTATGTGTGCGCGCGCGTGTGTGTGTACATGTGTAAACCCATTTATTTGTGTTCTGCAACTATACCGTTTCCTACACTGTGAACTAAGTCTAGGTTTTTCACAACTAAATATGTGTACAGCTATTTATATTCATGTGTGTTTTGTTGTTGTTGTTGTTTTCAAATATGTTCATATTAATTATTTTTATGCTGTCATCTTTTTAAACAAATGTTGAGACGTTACACAGAAAACAACTTATAGACCAAGAAACAATAAACATACATTCATTTTAACGACTAACGGCGGAAATGATCTCGCTGTTGAACACGCTCTTAATCTGTCCATTGAAGACGAAATATGTTGTCGAGAACAAAATAGGCTCGATATTTGTTTTCAAACGGCTCGTCTGGTCAATAACTTCTGGGGGCATTAGCAAAACCGGCCCAACCAGCAGTCGTGTAGATCAGCAACAGACTCTCCTGCCAAAGCAGCGTTCACCCACTCTGATTCTTTGCGCTTGCTGGCAGGGCCGTAAGGACGATAGTCCCTCTTCTGCTGAAGATTCGTTCCATTCTCTGAAGGCTTGTGATCACGCAGAACACCAGAATTTGGGAAACAAAGTTAGTGAAAGAGTTTTGATAACGTATTTGTAGAAATTATCCTCATCAGCATTGACAGAACATTTCTTTTTCTGTAGGAGTAACTCACAATCTTGTAAAAAGCTTTTAGTCGTAAATGTCCATCATGTTTGATGACCGACTATGTTTTCAGGTGTTCGTTCTCAATGAACCTAGCAAGGTTGATATCTTTGTGACACTGTTTTGACTTCTTTGAAAGTGTTCCAGCCAGGTCATACAGGATTTCAGTAAATTTACAGTACTCTGATTAAAAACAATGTAGTATCAATGGCAACAATTTTAAATACAGAATTCATGGAAATGTCTATGTTACCGATGAGGTGAATTTCTATCAACAGGAGGTCTAACCCAGAAATATTCTCCTGTTGAATAACCTCCTTTTGCCTCTTTTACCTTTCGTAATTCCTGGTCTATAATCATTTTCGCGTGTTTTATTCATCTTGCTCTTTACCCTCCTTTCCCTTCCCTCCCAATCCCCGACTGCCACCTGGATCTCTTGTGTCTTTTGTCTCCATCTGACTGTGCCAACCTCACTCCAAGGACACGAAAAAACCGCACAAGCGAGTTTCCGAGGTAATGCAGTCTGTGTGCAGTTAGCTCCTTTAACACCTAAAATGATCTTACAATCAGAAAATGTTTTTTTTTAAACC
>JAWQFJ010028301.1:23729-26229 GCA_034096865.1 Theodoxus fluviatilis | reverse complement strand
TTCCATTGATACAAATACATGACAAACATCTATCTCTAATGTGGGTTGGCGGTTCAGCTATTCCATTGATACAAATACATGACAAACATCTATCTCTAATGTGGGTTGGCGGTTCAGCTATTCCATTGATACAAATACATGACAAACATCTATCTCTAATGTGGGTTGGCGGTTCAGCTATTCCATTGATACAAATACATGACAAACATCTATCTCTAATGTGGGTTGGCGGTTCAGCTATTCCATTGATACAAATACATGACAAACATCTATCTCTAATGTGGGTTGGCGGTTCAGCTATTCCATTGATACAAATACATGACAAACATCTATCTCTAATGTGGGTTGGCGGTTCAGCTATTCCATTGATACAAATACATGACAAACATCTATCTCTAATGTGGGTTGGCGGTTCAGCTATTCCATTGATACAAATACATGACAAACATCTATCTCTAATGTGGGTTGGCGGTTCAGCTATTCCATTGATACAAATACATGACAAACATCTATCTCTAATGTGGGTTGGCGGTTCAGCTATTCCATTGATACAAATACATGACAAACATCTATCTCTAATGTGGGTTGGCGGTTCAGCTATTCCATTGATACAAATACATGACAAACATCTATCTCTAATGTGGGTTGGCGGTTCAGCTATTCCATTGATACAAATACATGACAAACATCTATCTCTAATGTGGGTTGGCGGTTCAGCTATTCCATTGATACAAATACATGACAAACATCTATCTCTAATGTGGGTTGGCGGTTCAGCTATTCCATTGATACAAATACATGACAAACATCTATCTCTAATGTGGGTTGGCGGTTCAGCTATTCCATTGATACAAATACATGACAAACATCTATCTCTACTGTGGGTTGGCGGTTCAGCTATTCCATTGATACAAATACATGACAAACATCTATCTCTACTGTGGGTTGGCGGTTCAGCTATTCCATTGATACAAATACATGACAAACATCTATCTCTAATGTGGGTTGGCGGTTCAGCTATTCCATTGATACAAATACATGACAAACATCTATCTCTACTGTGGGTTGGCGGTTCAGCTATTCCATTGATACAAATACATGACAAACATCTATCTCTAATGTGGGTTGGCGGTTCAGCTATTCCATTGATACAAATACATGACAAACATCTATCTCTAATGTGGGTTGGCGGTTCAGCTATTCCATTGATACAAATACATGACAAACATCTATCTCTAATGTGGGTTGGCGGTTCAGCTATTCCATTGATACAAATACATGACAAACATCTATCTCTAATGTGGGTTGGCGGTTCAGCTATTCCATTGATACAAATACATGACAAACATCTATCTCTAATGTGGGTTGGCGGTTCAGCTATTCCATTGATACAAATACATGACAAACATCTATCTCTAATGTGGGTTGGCGGTTCAGCTATTCCATTGATACAAATACATGACAAACATCTATCTCTAATGTGGGTTGGCGGTTCAGCTATTCCATTGATACAAATACATGACAAACATCTATCTCTAATGTGGGTTGGCGGTTCAGCTATTCCATTGATACAAATACATGACAAACATCTATCTCTACTGTGGGTTGGCGGTTCAGCTATTCCATTGATACAAATACATGACAAACATCTATCTCTAATGTGGGTTGGCGGTTCAGCTATTCCATTGATACAAATACATGACAAACATCTATCTCTAATGTGGGTTGGCGGTTCAGCTATTCCATTGATACAAATACATGACAAACATCTATCTCTACTGTGGGTTGGCGGTTCAGCTATTCCATTGATACAAATACATGACAAACATCTATCTCTAATGTGGGTTGGCGGTTCAGCTATTCCATTGATACAAATACATGACAAACATCTATCTCTAATGTGGGTTGGCGGTTCAGCTATTCCATTGATACAAATACATGACAAACATCTATCTCTAATGTGGGTTGGCGGTTCAGCTATTCCATTGATACAAATACATGACAAACATCTATGTCTAATGTGGGTTGGCGGTTCAGCTATTCCATTGATACAAATACATGACAAACATCTATCTCTAATGTGGGTTGGCGGTTCAGCTATTCCATTGATACAAATACATGACAAACATCTATCTCTAATGTGGGTTGGCGGTTCAGCTATTCCATTGATACAAATACATGACAAACATCTATCTCTAAGGTGGGTTGGCGGTTCAGCTATTCCATTGATACAAATACATGACAAACATCTATCTCTAATGTGGGTTGGCGGTTCAGCTATTCCATTGATACAAATACATGACAAACATCTATCTCTAATGTGGGTTGGCGGTTCAGCTATTCCATTGATACAAATACATGACAAACATCTATCTCTAATGTGGGTTGGCGGTTCAGCTATTCCATTGATACAAATACATGACAAACATCTATCTCTAATGTGGGTTGGCGGTTCAGCTATTCCATTGATACAAATACATGACAAACATCTATCTCTAAT
>JAWQFJ010028301.1:12500-23721 GCA_034096865.1 Theodoxus fluviatilis | reverse complement strand
GGGGGGGGGGGTTGTGTTTGTTTATTTTCTTTCTGAGATATGCGTATCTGAAAGTTACAAAGCACGACTCGTGACTCATGCTGCGGAGGAAGGGTCATTAAATACACTTTCCCCACCCTGGTTGATTTCTGTCACACTGTGGTGTACGAATAGTGTCTCTGCGGTCTGCTCTTTTGCTGTCAATGTATTGAAATATAATCTCCCTTGTTTTCTTCACATAAGTGAACAATGCATTAGGACAGTAAATCGAGTATGACTAGTTTCATTCTTCGTTACGATGACTATACATTGAGGATGAAAACTGACATGGCACATATAATCAACGATGGTAATATACGGATGAATTAAATTGAAACCAGTATACAGCTGTAATTTAACTAACGTGGCATCGTCCGTGGGAAATCAAAGGAGGGAATTTGTATCCCTCTTAAAATTGTTCTCGTTAAAAGCACTTGTGTGGGTGATGGTTGCCGAAAAAAGAACATTTTGTAGTTCTCGAAAAATATATCACTGTGTAGGTACATATCTGGAGCCCACTTGAACAAAGGGACGCCATTCTGAGTATTAATTGTTTATATGACGCAAGTGTTCCGTCTTGTTATCAAAAGTCTTAGAGGGCCTTATTGGAGTGCTCGCAATACCCGGATGTAGCTGCATGGAGCATCTGGGGCGCATTGCTTACGCTAGGAATCTTGCAAGATCTTGCGAGGAATAGGCCTATGTAAATATGTCAAATTATGAAAGCAGATGTAAAGGCAGTCAAACGTTTGACACATGTTGACACCAGCCTATTATTTGTCAACTTGGTGGGCTAAGAAATGCGCCCCATCTTGTAGCCGCTTTGGGATGCTTGGCGGAAGTGACGTAGATGCAGACATGTAGCCCAGTGAGAGCTCATTTGATTGGCATGCCGAATTTTGATTTAGTTGAGATGTTATGTACAACCACACTTCTAACTTTGCACAAGCATCATAATGATTTCAGGCTCATGAAGGCAACGTGCAGGTATCATAATTTTTTTTATAATGGAAATGTACATTGATTGAAATTGTTGTCATAGATGTGATGGCTAATAATGTGAGATTTCATGAGTGTGCAAATTATACAACTTTGGGCTCACCGGCCATTTGTGAGCATATTTATCTAATAATCAAATTTGTCGTAACCATACAATCCACCCAATGGTTTGACATAGTTCGGGCACATCTTTCGTGGCACCGTCAATGAATTCGGCATGGCTACTATGCTTTCATACAAAAAATGTTGTGTCGGTCGAAAATTTTAGCCATGTCTGTTCTTCATCGTCTGATCCCAGATCAAAGTAACGTGTGTGCTTTTCCTTCCTCAGCACAACAAAGAGCCCCACTTCTCCGTGGAATTGTATTCCCCGTCTGGCGGAGCGTTGATAGGGAGGTTGGGAAAAACCATCATTACAATCATCAACGATGAGGGTAACCATCCTGCCAACAACAACAAACATTTTATCTCGTATTTGTTTCCTTTCCAACATGGGTCGCTAAATGAGATGTTAACAATACAGAGAGGAGAAAAGAATAGCTCTCGGGGCTTGCCTGCCTGCGCGCATGCGTGCGTGCATGTGTGTATGTGCGTGCTCGCACGTGTGTGTGTGCACATGTGTGTGCATGTGTTTGTGTGTGTGTGCGGGGGGGTGTTTGTGTGTGTGTGTTTCTGTGCGAGTACCTGTGTGTTTCTGTGCTGGTGCTCGCGCGCGTGTCCTTATGTCCATTTAAATTATCTAGTGTTTGTGTGTGTGTGTGTGTGTGTGTGTGTGTGTGTGTGTGTGTGTGTGTGTGTGTGTGTGTGTGTGTGTGTGTGTGTGTGTGTGTGTGTGTGTGTGTGTGTGTGTTGTGTGCGTGTGTGTGAGTGCGTGTGGGGGTGGGGGTGGCGCGAGAGAGAGGGAGAAAGAGAGAGAACGAACGAACGAACGAACGGATTTATTGAAAAGGCCACCGGCCCCTTTCAAGTATACCCTGTAAGTACATGTCACTACATTTGAAATATTATATAGTGTCAATACATTTCAAGTGGACAGTGCCAATACTTACCAATACATTCAAGAGAAAATTACTTAACAAATATAAAAGCTGTCGCGCTCCGCACACTCAAGCGCATCCTGTCTACGTTTAAATGCCTTAAACAAAAACATACGACTTGCTCTTATAGCATCATGTGTTTACTAGACATTAGGCGTTTTACCGGTTCATCGAAGTTCAATCTAAAGAAACAAATAAGAAACGTTCCTTAAATCGTGTAATGTAAGGCAGTAGGGTAGAAAATGAGCCTCGGTTTCTTCTCTTTCTCTGCAGAGCGGACACAAATTATGCCATAACCTGTCATGTATCTGTATTTGTGACTGAATAAATCCGTAATTCCCATCATGAAACGTATGTAAATATCTCTAATTACTTTTTTTGACTCACATGCGAAGCAAGAGTGAGTCTATGGACTCACCCTTTTCGTCCGTCCGGGCGTCTGTAAAAAAAACTTTAACGTTGGATTTTTCTCGGAGACTATTAAGTCTATCAACACCCAATTTGGCATGATGGTGTAGAATGACAAGGCGTACAAAAACATACATGGTGACTTGACCTTGCTTCAAGGTCAAGGTCGCAGGGGCCGTAAATGTTGTCTAAAAAACAGCCATTTTTCACATTTTCCCAATTTTCTCTGAAGTTTTTGAGATGGAATACCTGACCTATGTATGGTATATAGGACAAAGTAATCCCTATCTTTTCATACCAGTTTGATTGACCTTGCTTCAAGGTCAAGGTCACAGGAAGTCTTTAAAGTTGGATTGTATACATATTTTGAAGTGACCTTGACCCTGAACTAGGGAAGATAACTGTTTCAAACTGAATAATTATGTGGAGAACATGTTATACTTTTATCATGAGACACATTTGGTCACATATCATCAAGGTCAAGGTCACTTTGACCCTTATGAAATGTGACCAAAATGATGTAGTGAACCATTATCTCATGGTAGAAAGTGCCAATAATCACCATTGTGCTTCCTATGTCTTGAATTAACAGCTTTGTGTTGCATGACCTTGGATGACCTTGACCTTGGGTCAAGGTCACATGTATTTTGTGGGGAAAATGTGTAAAGCATTTCTTTGTGTATGATGTCATTGCTAGATTTAGTTGGTTGACCTTGAAGGTCACCTGAAGGTCAAGGTCATGTAAAGGTCAAGGTCAAGCATGTGAATCGTATGGGCTTTGCCCTTCTTGTTTATCTATATCGTGTAAGTACTGTTCGCTTCCAAATGATATTTTGAAGAGTCTATAGAAAGAATAGCTACTACTGTTCCGTGCTTGCATTTCCCAGTCAGTACAAAAGCTGCTAATGAGTTTTCCTCTGATGTTTTTCAGAAGCGCTGTCTCATTGGTAACCCGCTGGTTTGACCATACAGTTTCATAATCACAGTCTACAAGTATCTTTTTGATTTTGGTAGCCCAAAAATCTTCGTTTTCGGTGTACACAGCATAATCTGATAAACTCTAAAGGGTAACCTACTTTCGTCCATCTTCAAGATTTTAAGCCAGTACTTGACTCTACGTAACTTGGCATTGATAGACAGAGGAAAACGCCCAGTATCTCCAAAGACCATATCATTCAGGGTTCTTGAAGAAACATTAAGGAAACTTTTCAGAGCCTGTAGATGTACATTTTCTACCATGTGACAATCATCCATTTCCCAGATTTCAGCTCCATACAAAAGAATTGGCTGAATTTGTGCATCAAACAGTTTAAAATACACATTTGGTGTTACCTGTGAAATCTTTCTCACTGTCCTAGTCAACAGAAAAATAGCAGCTCTTGCTCTACAAGCCAAATTATGAGAGAGAGAGAGAGAGAGAGAGAGAGAGAGAGAGAGAGAGAGAGCGAGAGAGAGAGAAAGAAAGAAAGAGAGAGAGAGCGAGAGAGAGAGAGAAAGAGAGAGAGAGCGAGAGAGAGAAAGAAAGAGAGAGAGAGAGAGACAGAGAGAGAGACAGAGAGAGAGAGACAGAGACAGAGACAGAGACAGAGACAGAGACAGAGACAGAGACAGAGAGACAGAGAGAGAGACAGACAGACAGACAGAGAGAGACAGAGAGAGAGACAGACAGAGAGAGACAGAGAGACAGAGAGAGAGAGAGAGACAGACAGAGAGAGAGACAGACAGACAGAGAGAGAGAGAGAGAGTGGAGTGGGGTCAAGCGTGGATGCATGTGACCCCGTCCGTGCTTGCAAGAGTGTCGGTGCTTATACGCGCATAAGTGTTCGAGCGCTCATGTGTATACGTGTATGAATGTGTGTATGTATGTGCCTCCTACCATTTGTTTTTCACTGCTCTAGTCCATCATTATTAACATCGAATCGTCAAAGACCCCATACGTTAACAAGCACCCATTTTAAAGTCTGATTCACATTCACCGCATGCTGCGCCGAGGAGTCCGTGCCTTATCAAAGCCTCAGCGAGTAATTCCTTCTCTTCCTGCAGCATTTGAAGGCATGGTGTCAAGAATTGCTGAGAAGGCCATAAAGGATCTGCAAGGCTTCAGGATCGACGGGGGCACCTGGGGTGAACAGTTCTACAACGCCTTTAACGTGAACGAAGGAGACCGAGAGAAAACCACCGCTATAGACTATATCATGCACGTCCTCACCTTCTTCTGGAAGGTGCGTGGCACGCACTCGGCCTGTACTCGCCCAAGGGTCGCTA
Source organism: Theodoxus fluviatilis (assembly GCA_034096865.1). Classification (NCBI taxonomy): domain Eukaryota; kingdom Metazoa; phylum Mollusca; class Gastropoda; order Cycloneritida; family Neritidae; genus Theodoxus; species Theodoxus fluviatilis. Next base: position 18,994 of record JAWQFJ010028301.1, on the reverse strand, counting down.
TACACTTGGGCGGACATTGACTCTTCTTTCCTTTCCAATCCTGTCCTGTTGTATCCTATCCTTTCCTGGTCTAGCCTAGCCTAGCCTGGCCTAGCCTGGCCTAGCCTAGCCCATTCTAGTTCACTAGAGACCTCGCCTAACGGCGAAAGTGTCTCTAGCCCAGTTGACATCATGTGATGGAAGGTTTTCGTCCGAAAAATGCAAATGGAGGTCACACGAGAGGCTTGTGGGATAGCCGATACGCCGTTAAAGTAGTTCTAAGACTATTTCGCACAAAACTCTTAACTTACTCTTGTTGATGCAATAAACAAGTGTCTATTCGATAAAATAAAATGTTTGTGTTGAAATGGAAACACGATTTGACATCTGAATGATTTCTGTAAAAAGTGGAGTGAAAAATAGTATCAGAACGAACTATTTTTGGCGCAATTATGTAATGCCAAGGGTCAAGTCTATTACTCATTCATTGCGAACTGTATCAGAGTCAACACTGACTCGGGTCACAGAAAGAGCCTAGCCTAGCCTAGCCTAGCCTAGCCTACCCTATGCTAGCCTACCCTATGTTTCTCTGTCCTATTTCAATTTATTCTACCTTGAGAGAGGGGGGGGGGAAGAGAGAGAGAGAGAGAGAGAGAGAGAGAGAGAGAGAGAGAGAGAGAGAGAGAGAGAGAGAGAGAGAGAGAGAGAGAGAGAGAGAGAGAGAAAGAGAGACAGACAGACAGACAGACGGACGGACGGACGGACGGACGGACGGACAGACAGACAGACAGACAGACAGACAGACAGACAGACAGACAGACAGACAGACAGACAGACAGACAGACAGACAGACAGACAGACAGACAGACAGACAGACAGACAGACAGACAGACAGACAGACAGACAGACAGATAGACCGACAGACAGACCGACAGACACACAGACAGACACACAGACAGACAGACAGACACAGACAGACACAGCCACACAGACAGACAGACAGACACACAGACAGACAGACACACGGACAGACAGACACACAGAGTTGGAATTCTGTCGTAAAATGGAGGGTTACTAAAAGAATCCTTCTGAACATAAGTGATAGATGAAAAGGAAAAGGAAAAAGAAAATCTATCCTGTCCTATTCTATCCGATGCTATGCTATCGTGTCATATTCTATCATGTTCTAATCTTGCAACTCTGATCTACCAAAATGATATTAGTTGGGCACGAGCCCCACGTTTTCCAACGCGTGGAAACACGAGATGGAAAAGGGTCTGTTTTCCCCTGCTCTAAACAGTGACTATCCAGTGACCACGCACTCTGCTAAAATGATGCTTACGTCATGACAGTTTTGCGCTGACATCACATCAGCCAACTAAACTCTGCGGTGTGTGTGTGTATGGAGATCGAGCTACCATCGTGAAATGCAGAGAGCTCTGTAGTAGTCGATAGGGAAGGATGGGATAACAGTTTGAGGTGGGGGTTTATTACGTGTACCAAGGCCCTGTAGGGGATAAACAGAAATGTTTCGAGGTCTTAAACGAGGGTCGAATCTGCAACTTCCCGCTCCACGCCTTCGTGCTGCAACCACTAAACCACTCAGATCTGTCACCTTTGGTCTGCATCGACAGCTCATAGTCGCCCATGTTTGGGGCCAATTGTGCTGGGACAATTTGAGTGTCAACAGATCTCCCCATCAGTCGTAGGTCTCTGACCCCCCGCCTACTCGATCCACAGAGTCAGTCTAGCTAGCTCCTGAGTCGAATCCGACACCCTGCCAGAAGTATGCAGAACAACCAAAGTTTTAAGACTTAAATAAAAGATCAAATTCGCGATCTGCCTTCTGGGAGGTAGATGGAAGGATAAGTCCTGAAGTATACATCAAAAGTATGAACGTGAATTTGGTTTTGATAGCATGCATAGTATCACACATACACACACACATACACACACACACACACACACACACACACACACACACACACACACACACACACACACACACACACACCAGAGCGCAGAAGGCTAGGATAGATCAGGAAAACGCAACCAAAACAATGTTTCAATGTAGCAGTGTTCCTTTGTATGCAAGTACCTTTTTCAAGGAATGTGTGCAGAGGTTCTAAAACAGCCAATAGCAAAACATCATCTCGCTTACAAGTGTTCACACTAAAATAACATTGAAAACATTTATGTACATTCTGGCAGGCGCTCAGGGTATAAATATGTTTTCCTCATAGAGCAAAGACTAAACGAGTAGACAAATAGAGCTGCCACTACTTCGATGAAACCTCTTAAGGTCTGTTCTAACTGGGCATAGTACCCGACGTGGAGGAAGCCATAGCGGACCCAAGTGATATTGTAATAGTAGACTGCTGCATCTGATGACGCGCAAGTGACTGGAGTGATTTGCACACGCCACTGCCGCGTCACTGAGTTTCATGTGGCGTCACGTAGCCACGTGACCGAAACTCGGCTTTTACCTCGCTTTCTCGATCACTTGTCGATTTTAGTAATGTAGCAGTGTAAATGAACTTTTGATGTGTTCTAAATATTACTGTGAGAAAATGATATTGTTCTTTGGCTACAGCTCCTTAGCATCTAAGGGCGTGTTTGTTTGGCCCAAAATCTGGAGAGAATCGCGAGGGCTAGGCATTGCCTACTATCCTCGCTCATAATTACGCACTCGCCGTGAAGGCGGGAAGCCGAGGGAGGTCCGGAGCTCCCTCGATCCTTCCCGCTGCAGTGACCCGGATGAGCTAAAATGGCGGAGACCGTGCGAGTTCGGCTGGTGTTCGGAGAGAACAGTACCTGTAATGTGCTTCTCAGGGTTCGAGAATGGAAAAATGTACGTACACGGAAGTATTTGCTGTTCGAGTGTTCATTTGTATATATAGAGGAGTAGGTGTATTGGGTATTTCTGGACATACACTGCAGATTTTTTTTTATCGCTTGCAGTATACGTACGCTCTATGAATTCACCGTTATCACCTACCTCCACTTTCATTTGCACAATTCTCCAATTCTTCTTGTTTTCTTGTCTAGGGGTATCACAAGTGGACGGGGAATAATTAATTCACTCACTCACTATCTCACTGCTTGCATGACATGACATAATGTTTGTTAAGGATTTTCTTTAATGAAACTGAATCATGAATAAAAATCAAATTCAAGGCAACTGGATAACAACGTCAATCAATTCCGTCAGTCTACCCTCTGACTGAGATGTAGGGGATTGCTTCCTCTGAGCCAACAACGAAATTGACCCTTTTGTTACTCACGAGTCTTTCAAGCAGATGGGCGACGCTCTTCTGGAATGCTTCACTGACAAACTTTTGCCCAAGGAACGCTATCCATGCAGACCAACACACACACTCAGCCAGCAGTCTGCGTAGACTGAGGGAACACTCTCAACAGGCGAAAAAGGGCCTCCAAATCCAGATCCAGGAAGTCTGTTTTTTTCTTCAAGGAAGGGTACTGTTCTTCATAGAGCAGGGCAGATGGTCCGGGGGGGGGGGGGGGGGGGGGGAGGGGGGATGACTTGAGGGATTTCTTTAACGTGTCCCACTACAACAAGGAGTGGCTTTCGGGGGTGGGGGGTGGGGGGGGGGGGGGGGAGGAGGGATGACTTGAGGGATTTCTTTAACGTGTCCCACTACAACAAGGAGTGGCTTTCCACTCACGTCTCTTCACCAAGCTGTCTAGGCGCACACTAGTTCAACCCTCAAACGCCTTCGGCCAGGGAAGCGCCACTCGGTGCACACGTGACTGCCCTCAGCCAATCAAATCATCAGGGAAGGCGTTCCTGCCTCATTAACAGCCTTAGCCTGTTCCCGCCAAAAACTCGCATTTCAAACAACACAGAAAATATGTCACAGGGGTTGGGCTGCAATTCCTACCAAACCTGGCATTTCAAACAACACAGAAAATATGTCACAGGGGTCAGGCTGCAATTCCCGCCAAACCTGGCATTTCAAACGGTTAGGGGCCGCTATTGCGGAAGGCCGCTATTGCGGGGGGCCACTATTGCGGGATTTGTTTTGGTCAAAGTTCTTAAGGCCATTTTGATTATTTTCTCCTAAACGCCTAAAAAACCATACAATTGTTGTTCCTTTTTTAAACTTAGAAATATTTTCGTTTTTTTAATAATTTACAAACATTTTTGTAGCCCATTTTGATTCTTTTGTCCCAAAACGCCAAAACAAAAATTGTATGGTTTTTTTTGGCGTTTCAGGAGGGTGAAAATGGTCAGAATCTGCCGGTAGGTTCCGTAGCCGTAGTTTTTATCAATAATGGGTGAAGCTTTATATTCTAACTCTATTCCACGTTTGACTCTCAACGGGTGGTCCCTACGCCCTAACTCCAGGGCCCGACACTGATGTTGGACACAAACGTGACAAAAAGTAACGTGTGTGGGTTTAGGTGAAACTCACCGGACAGGCAAAGTCAGTCAGGCGGGGTGGCAGGTGCGGCCTAGGCTGAGTGCTATCGGTAAATCCCGATCAAGAAATTTACTGAAAATGTTTTGAGAAAAAAAAACGAAAACATTTTGTTTGTTTTTTCCCCAAAAAGTAACAAAAATGTTATGGTTTTTTGGCGTTTTAGGACAAAAGAATCAAAATGGCCTTAAGAACTTTTGACAATTAAAATCACGCAATAGCGGCCCCCCGCAATAGCGGCCCTCCGCAATAGAGAGCCGACCCCTTTCAAACAACACAGAAAATAGGAAAACGGGTTGGACCGTAATTCCCGCCAAACCTCGCATTTCAAACAACACAGAAAATAGGACAAAGAATTGAACCATAACAACCGTATATGTACGCTCTATAAATTATTTCCCTTGAATTGATCGAAATGAAATGAGGCTCACATTTTCGACAAAATTGTCTACAGTTGAACCCGGGGTGTTTTTTGTCGTTGAAAAAGTTCCCGTGCCATTCGATATGACACCCTGGTGTGTTCTATGACGTGAAAAACTGATGTGATATCTGAATCGTCAGTTATTTCGTCTATCGGCAACTTCTTCATCGACTTAGGCGCCAGGATGCAGCCATGTTCTTCCGCCTTGCGAGATGATTGGCCGTTTTTCTAGCTGTAGGAGCGTCTCACTCGCCCTCGACTAGCCATTCATGGAGAATTGCGAGATTTTGGGCCAAACAAACGCGCCCTTTTTCAATTATTCTACAGTAAAAATAAGCGTTTTGCTTTCGAGCTGATGGAAACAATGGCAGGCATTATTTCTTTAATTTCATCTACATGAAAAATCAAGTTCCTACGCACACAGATCTATCTGATCAGCAAATTAGGGCTCGACATCGGCCGCACCGACTGAAGCAACATGGAAGTGCATGTCCACAGACGTCGGTGTCGAGTCCAGAGCGCATGCCGCAAGTTCAGAAATCATATGCGGCAAGTCGAAACATCGGCGAAGGTGGCGTTAGCTTTGCCCAATTAGAACAGGCCTTTAACAGCTGAAACTCATCGTCACTGCGGCTTGAAGCCATGTCCACCGTAGAAGACCCCTAGTTTCCCATGGCGAAACCTATCGTGAAGTAAAATGGTATTGATTTCATACAGCGAATTATTAAGTCAATTAATTATTTATTCATTCATCGATCATTCATTCGTTCGTTCGTTCGTTTGTTCGTTCGTTCGATCGTTCCATCGTTCGTTCATTCATTCATCCATTCATTCATTCATCATTCGTTCATTCAATCGTTCATTCACTCATTCATTCACCCATTCTTTCGTTCGTTCATTCATTCATTCCTTTGTTCATTCGTTCGTTCATGTATGTACTCTATCAATGTATCATTATTCATTGGTTCATACATTATTCATTCGTTCGATTTTTGACTCACATGCAAAGCAAAAGTGAGTCTATGTACTCACCCTTTTCGTCCATCCGGGCGTTCGGTCCGGGCATCCGAAAACTTTAACGTTGGATTTTTCTCAAAGACTATTAGGTCTATCAACACCCAATTTGGCATGATGGTGTAAAATGACAAGGTGTACAACAACATACATAGTGACTTGACCTTGCTTCAAGGTCAAGGTCGCAGGGGCCGTAAATGTTGTCTAAAAAACAGCCATGTTTCACATGTTCTCAATTTTCTCTGAAGTTTTTAAGATTGGATACCTGACCTATATATGGTATATAGGGCAAAGTAATCCCTATCTTTTGATACCAGTTTGATTAACCTTGCTTCAAGGCCAAGGTCACAACAGGTCTTTAATGTTAGAATGTATACATATTTTGAAGTGACCTTGACCCTGAACTATGGAAGATAACTCCTCCAAACTTCATAAAATTGTAGTACACATGTTATACTTTGATCATAAGACATATTTGGTCACATATCATCAAGGTCAAGGTCCCTTTGACCCTTATGAAATGTGACCAAAATGGGGCAGTGAACCACTAAAATTGACCATATCTCATGGTAGAAAGTGCCAATAAGCACCATTGTGCTTCCTATGTCTTGAATTAACAGCTTTGTGTTGCATGACCT
>JAWQFJ010028301.1:0-10000 GCA_034096865.1 Theodoxus fluviatilis | reverse complement strand
TGAACATGTCGTTCCTATATAACCCATGTGTGACGATGGAAAAGTCTCTGTCTTTCGGGACCTCACACTGCATCCTCCTTGGACTTTCCTTACAAGGTCAGGATGCCATGTGACAATAATAATAATAATAATATCAACAATAAGGACGACACCGACGACACTTGTTCACCTCGATGACAAAAGCACATTGCTAAATGGCATTCTGATAGTGTGTTGCCCTTGGTGACCCTTATGGCGCTATGCTGGCATATTCAGGTCATCTTTGCTCACCAGAACGGTTTCGATATAACACCTGCCTGTTGACCAATGTGTGGCTCTGTGGCACGGTGGTTAGAGCGTGTGGCTTGCAGTCGCTTGCGCCTGACGGGTGCGGTGTTCGAAGCCGCACAAATCCTAGAGTTGCATCCTTGGGCAAGGTGCTTCACCCACACTGCCTCTCCTACCGAGGAGTAAAACCGGTCACTGGGCGCTGCACAGTGGCGACCGGGGGTGAAATTCCCCAATAAGAATTTTATTGAAAAAAATATTATTATGCAATGCCAACGGAGCCTTGATGAAAAAGCTTGCCGTAATGATAAACATCTGCAGACACAAACTCTCCACGCCCTCGTCAAAGAAATCGAAAGAAGAACCTTTTAGAAAAGAAGCTATAAGTATCAATGTTCCAACAAGCTTTGAGTCGTGCCCTTCTATTCACGGAATTCAAAAACATTTGATTAACCTTGCTATTCATACGTATAGCTACGATTTTAATCGGTGTGAAAATCATGTGGGACTCATGAACCCTCTTCTGGAGTTTGGTCATCAAACAAATGCGTGAAAACTATCAAGCGTACGAAGAGAACTCGAACAAGGGAAGGTTGTCATTGAGGATTGCTGCGGGCTACCTATGATAAGTGACGATGAATTATGACACGTCGAGACAAACGCACACATACCCCCAACGAGCTGTAAACAGGCGCTAGACATGATAAACCTTAATCTGCCGAGGGAACCTTGATCACCTTTTGGATTCCCACTAACAGGTCGCGGGATCGGTCCTCACTCGACTCCCCGAAACTTCTTTTGCTGCAGGGTCTCGATTTTTGTAGATGCAGAAGAGTTAGCAGTCCATGAACATCAGATTAACCAGCGAGTCATCGATTTGTGGAGTAAAAACTAGCACGATCCGCTCTCGGCTGAGTAGGGGACCAACACAAGGGGCGCATCGCCTAGCGTACCAAGTCGGCAAATTATAGGCCTGTGTCAACATATGTCAATCATTTGACTACCATCACACCTGCTTTCATCATGTTGATACCGGCCTATTCCTCGCAAGTTGTTGCACGGTTTGTAGTGTAGACAACGCGCCAGTGAACTGCTACCGATGCCCTTGGAGTGAAGAGCTCTCCTCTTTTGCAGTCTAAGTGAGGCAACTTCGAACCTGACTGCGACTTAGATACATCTAAAGCGACGCGACGCCGCCGCGCCAGGAAACAGCCCTGCAATGCTAACGGAAACAGGATTGGCGCAGCACAAAGAGGAGGACAAACGACAGGATGAACACATCTAGCACGCATAGATGTCAGTGCTCTGTGGCAATATACGTCGCAAGTTCTGTCTCGGTACCAAATTGAAAACAAGAGAGAAATACCTGATCCCCAAAAATGTCATTACTATGGTAATTTTTTTATTATTTTTGTTTTCTTAGTGCCTTAATCGGTCTTGTCATGTTGCATGACTAATATATTGTAAAGTTCTTGCGTAGTTCCCTTTATGTTCTACCACGATAATCACTGTTGCCTTGTCACCTTGGAGGTAATAGTCACCACTATGATCTATCTAATAAGTGCACGGTTGAATATTAGCATAGAATACTGGCAATTGTATTACACGGTTTTTCTAATAAATAGTGATTTAAAATTGTTGTCACTATTTCTGTCATAGTATCTGTCCTATTTGAATTACGGGTGTGTCTTGTACTGTTTTATCATCGTGAATTGTTTCAGGTAATAGTTTATAAAGTACATGATATATTTCCAAAGTAGGTTTGTAGAGACAGTTTTAATATTATCAAATTTACAAGGAAGCGGGGGAAATGTTCGCAAAAGCATTTGCCTACATGGTGAATCAACAAATATGTTTCCTCCTTCAGTCGTGATCGGCAGAAAAATGCATGCCAATAAAGACCATCAAAGAAAGACAGTGGACAAAAACTCGAAATGTGTCCTGTTGTTCCACTTGGTTTTGCTTTATAATAATAGTTTATTCATAAACACATACCTTCCCTTGACAATGAAGCTCATGACGTTTACAATCCAAAGAATCAACACTCATACAACCACGCAACACCACATTTCCCACACAAAAACTCACACACAACACACATAAACAAAAACAAAAACTAAGATCCAATAGAACAAATAGAACAAACTATACAATATAACACAGCACTTGCCGGCCAAGTCAAGTAAGGCGAAGCAGCTCAGCGGGAAAGGCGGATCGGAAGTGGTGGGTCTTTAGAGCACTTTTGAACTGGGGCAGAGTGTCAGAATGACGGACTGAGAGAGGGAGGCTATTCCAGGTTACAGGTCCGATATAGAAGGCACACTGTCCTTGAGTTTTCTTATTACGGCGGGGGACCTTGAGCATTCTAGAGTCAGCAGCTGAGTGTAGAGATCTGGAGGGCGTGTAGACTGCAAGAATTTCTGTAAGAGCGTGTGGTGCGGTGTTGTCGATGGCCTGCACAAAGTAGCAAGTTTATCATCTATCCTCTGAGAGATGGGGAGCCAGTGAAGTGTATGTAGGAGTGACGAGACATGGATACGCTTGGGACATCGAAACACTAGCCTAGCAGCACAATTCGGAACTTTCTGGAGTTTGTTAAGCAGAATGTCAGGGATGCCAGCAAGAAGAGAGTTTCCATAGTGGAGACGAGACATGACAAGTGATGTGATGAGCGTTTTAGTGGCCTGCTGAGAAACATAATGACGAATTATACTAATTTTCCTTAGCTCGTAATATGCTAACTGACAGAATATTGACATGAGATCTCATTGACCAATCATTGTCAAACATGACGCCTAAATTTCTAACAGACTGAGAGAAGACGATGTCACTGTGACCAATGGTTAGTTTGAGCACGGACCTGTGTTACGAATCGAATGTGGCGAATGATGGTGTGCACGTGGTTAGGTTCTGACTGTGATTATTTTTAGCATGAGTGGGTGACGTAGTGACTGAGGAGTGTTCACGGGTGAGCGAATGATCTGATTGATTGTATATTTGCCGAGTGAAAGCTGGATACGACACTCGAGCGAATGAACCCCAGGGTGACGGGTGAGTGCTTATTTTATCTGTATCCTTCTATCTTGTAAATACCGCGGTTGTATGATGATTGCTAGGGAAGGAATGGATGAGTGAGTTGGTGTGTTATTTTCAGGGTTCTTCGGTACAGTACGAGTGACGAGACGCTAGCTGAGGCTCGGAGCTTTACTGGCGGGGGCCGGTGTGAAGACTATTGGCGGGGGCCGATGAGCGCTTGCAGCGAGTGTGTCGGCGGGGGGCCGCTTTAGCGTCTGTAGACTGTGTCGGCGGGGGCCGCACGTCCGCACCCATGAGCCCTGGTGTGGGACGGGGCAGTTGAGTTTGTGTTGAATACACTCATTTGTAACTTTGTGCTGGTGTTTGCGTTTTCCTTGTTTATTTTCATTTGTGCGGGCTAGGCTAACCTGAGGCCCAGTTAGCCAGTCCGTAACAACTGGCGAGCCTGCCTACTTCACCTTTTGTGTGAGTGCCTGAATTTGACAGTGTTTTGGTTTTAAGACCAAGTTGATTGAATTGCGGTCTGGCGGGGGTCAATATTGTGATGTGTACGCTCGGCGCGCGAATGTGATGTTGAGTTCACAGGGCATGCTTTGTATTGTTGAGGGTTTTTTGATGGATATAGTGTGCTCTGTGATTTAATTGATTTCCTGATTGGCTCAGTGATTCCACATTTGCATGCGTTGTATTGTTGGATGGTTTTTGGATTGATATAGTGCGCTCTGTAATTTATTTGATTTACTGATTTGCTCAGAGATTTCAGTTGCATGCCGCGGATTGTGTTACAGTTTTGATTGATATGTGATCTGTGTTTGAGTTGATTGTTTGCTTTGCTCAGTAAGTTCACAGTTGCATGCGTTGGATTGTGGGGGTAATTTTGTTGGTTTGATATTATCTGCCCGGTGAGAGATTTGATTTTGTGCTGTGCCAGTGATTGCACAGTTGCATGCTGTGAATTGGAATTGATATTATGTCCACTCTGATTTATTTGATTTTCCGCTTGGCTCAGCGAGTTCACAGTGCATGCGTGTGTTGTTGAGGATTTTTGAATGGATATTGTGTGCTCGGCGATTTGATTGGTTTCCTGATTTCCTTAGTGATTTCAGTGCATGCTTTGGAAGGGGAGATAATCTTGATAGAGGTTATGTGCTCTGCGATTGAGTTGATTCTTTGCTTTGTTCAGTAAGTCACAGTTGCATGCGTTGGATTGTGGGGGTAATTTTGGGGCTGACATATCTGCTCTGTGATGATTTGTTTTTTGCTGTGCTCAGTGATTGCACCGTTGCATGCGGTGAATTGTGATTGATATTATGTGCACTCTGATTTATTTGATTTTCCGTGGGGCTCAGTGAGTGCTTTGGAGTGGGCGATAATATTTTGAGTGGGTATGTTCTTGGGGAAGTGATTTCTTATCTGTCCAGTTGATGTCACAATTGCATGCTCGGGAATGTGTGATAAGTGAACTGTCGTCTCGGACGATCAGCAAGTTTTATTTTTCATGTTTTGAGTTAGTGGCTCCGACAGCTTGCATGCTGGAATTGTTTGCTGGTGTACCTTCCGTATTTGAGGGAAGTGTCTGTTCGGACGATTGACGGATTTGCATTGTTTGGTTTTTGGTTGTTGTTTTGTTTTTTGGAATTGGCCATTTGCGCGCTGTTCTGCTTGCTTGTCAAATTTGAATGGTTGAAGGGGATTTGGCAGGGGCTTTGCACTGAAGAGGTGTAAATTATCAGTGTAGCATTGAATACGTGGTTCTACTCTGATAATTTGACATGGAAGGGAAACCAACCAAGGTTGACCCTTTGGGTCGGGTTGACCCATTTGTTGCGTACAAGGTTGAGGCTGAAAGTCTGGGATTGGAAGGGCTGGAAATGACGAGATATGTGCAAGAACGAGCGAGAGAAGAGAGACAGAGAGAGCGGGAAGAGAAAGAACGAGAGAGGCAAGAGCGCGAAAGAGAACGAGAGAGGCAAGAGCAAGAGAAAGAACGAGAGAGGCAAGAGCGCGAAAGAGAACGAGAGAGGCAAGAGCAAGAGAAAGAACGAGAAAGGCAAGAGCAAGAGAAAGAACGAGAGAGGCAAGAAAGAGAACGAGAAAGGCAAGAGCAAGAGAAAGAACGAGAGAGGCAAGAGCAAGAGAAAGAACGAGAGAGGCAAGAGCGCGAAAGAGAACGAGAGAGGCAAGAGCAAGAGAAAGAACGAGAAAGGCAAGAGCGCGAGAAAGAACGAGAGAGGCAAGAGCGCGAGAAAGAACGAGAGAGGCAAGAGCGCGAGAAAGAACGAGAGAGGCAAGAGCAAGAGAAAGAACGAGAGAGGCAAGAGCAAGAGAAAGAACGAGAGAGGCAAGAGCAAGAGAGAGAACGAGAGAGGCAGTTTGAATTGGAGAAATTAAGAGTGGGTAAGGCTGTTGCCTCCACTCCTTCAAAAAAAATTGCGGCAAGTCCAAAATTGCCATACTTTGATGACAAAACGGACGAGATGGATAGCTATCTCTTTCGTTTTGAGAAGTACGCGGGTGCCGTGGGATGGGACAGACGGGATTGGGCTACGCTGCTTCCCTCTCTTTTGAAGGGCAAAGCTCTCAACACCTACCATGAGCTATCGTTGCGAGAGTCGCTCTCTTATGACGAGCTCAAAAAAGCGTTGTTGCGTACCTTCCAGTGCTCTGCAGAGGGTTACCGGTCTCGCTTCCGTGCCTTGAGGCCTCAGCAGGGAGAAAGTATGATGACATATCTATGTCATTTGAGGCATCTCTTGGATCGGTGGATAGACCTGTCGCGGGTCGAGACGACATTCGACGGCCTCATCAATCTGGTCTTGAGGGAGCAGATTCTCGCTTCTTGCTCGGCCAGTTTGGTCACTTTCTTGAAGGAGCGAGATCACGGGTCGCTGCAAGACTTGGTAGCCGATGCTGAAAGGTATCGAGAGGCTCATCCCTCTCAGTCCATGTCTGCCCAGGCTTCAGCTGAGGGGTGGTCGGCAGGGGTTGCTACCCCCGTTGAGGCACATGGGTTTTCGCGACCAAACTACCAAGGGGTGCAGAAGGGTCGAGCTTTTTTCCGCCCAGGACCCCAAAGAGGGCTTTACCGGGGAGGGCGTGCGGACACAGGGCGATCTCAGCCTTCAGATAGGAAAGTCCAGTGTTGGTACTGCGCTGAGGCGGGCCATAAGATTCAGGCGTGTCCGACGAAGCCCGCCCCAAGGGGCCAGGTCACGGCATCTTGTGTCGTGGTGCCGTGTGGGGACTCACGGGGATTTGCTTCGTCTGGCAGTCGGGGACGGATGCCTGACGTTAGCGGTGCTATGACGTTGGAGCAGGAGGTGCCCAGCTCGTTGCAAACCTGCTCGGGTCAGTTAAACGGACGACCGGTGCGGGTGATGCTTGACTCAGGGTGCTCGACCGTTGGTGTGCGTCGATCTTTTCTGACTCCGGATCAAATCACGGAACGCGTGCTGCGTTGTCGACAGTTCGCAGGTGATATTGTCGAGCTACCAGTCGCACGGGTCAGGTTGGATACTCCGGTGTTCAGGGGTGAGGTTGATGCTTGCGTCATTGATGATCCCGTGTGTGACGTCATTTTGGGGAGGATTCCGGGAGCTCAGTTTGAATGTACAGAGATAGAGGGGGCTGTGCAGACGAGGGCACCGGCGCAGGCTGAAGTGAAGCCCTGCCGTCCTCTACTTACTGCAAAATGTCCTCAGAGGAGGCAGCCTTTGCAGAGGTCTGAGGTTCCTCCAACTAACGAGTCTCATGACTCTGCGAGTTGTCTCTTGGTGGGTCCCGGGGATGGGGTGGGCCCGTTGACTCCTTCGTCGTCCAGGGGAGACAAGTGTGTCCTCGCGTTCGTCGAGGGGGCGACGCGCTGTCCGGGGGCAGTGGCGCTGCGCGCAGTAGAGACGAAGGTCGTGGCAGAGGCACGGGGGTTCGTTTTTCCCCGCACAGGGGTGCCCGGGCCAATGCTGCCAGACTTAGGGTTGCAGCTCACGGTGGGTGATGAAGGTTCCATCTCTTACCGTGTGAGGGCCGCTGGAATTCGCAGGCGGATATGGGTTCCAGGATGATGCAGGATTGAAGCTACACAAGTTGCAGGAACTTGTTCGGCTTGATGGGGGGGTGGTTGTTACGAATCGAATGTGGCGAATGATGGTGTGCACGTGGTTAGGTTCTGACTGTGATTATTTTTAGCATGAGTGGGTGACGTAGTGACTGAGGAGTGTTCACGGGTGAGCGAATGATCTGATTGATTGTATATTTGCCGAGTGAAAGCTGGATACGACACTCGAGCGAATGAACCCCAGGGTGACGGGTGAGTGCTTATTTTATCTGTATCCTTCTATCTTGTAAATACCGCGGTTGTATGATGATTGCTAGGGAAGGAATGGATGAGTGAGTTGGTGTGTTATTTTCAGGGTTCTTCGGTACAGTACGAGTGACGAGACGCTAGCTGAGGCTCGGAGCTTTACTGGCGGGGGCCGGTGTGAAGACTATTGGCGGGGGCCGATGAGCGCTTGCAGCGAGTGTGTCGGCGGGGGGCCGCTTTAGCGTCTGTAGACTGTGTCGGCGGGGGCCGCACGTCCGCACCCATGAGCCCTGGTGTGGGACGGGGCAGTTGAGTTTGTGTTGAATACACTCATTTGTAACTTTGTGCTGGTGTTTGCGTTTTCCTTGTTTATTTTCATTTGTGCGGGCTAGGCTAACCTGAGGCCCAGTTAGCCAGTCCGTAATCTAAATGCATGCACGTTTTTAGGTCAAGGACATTTTAGTTGCTCAAAAGGCCAATCGGCGATTGACTGAGTCTAGCACTTCCGCTGGCCTGTTCAACCTACGATATTCGATGGCGGAGAACTCAGTTGCGAAAAGAAAACGGCCAAGCGTTGGCAATAATTGTACAATTGAAAGCTGCAGTACAACTTCTCGAAATGCCGAGGTCTGTCATTTATGAAACTACCACGACCAGGTGTGAGCGAGGCGCATTCAATTTGCATCTCGCACGAGTGCCTTTGGAATTGCCTCGGCCAACTTCGGCTTGCTCAGAACGAATCCGCGAGTAATCGGCAGCCAATCAGGTCGCTGCGTTATAACAGCTGTTAGGCTGACGCCACGATGAGCTCGTCCGAGGACTGATATAAGCATTTCCGTGACTCCTAGGCAGCCGTGTCTCCCCTTAAATGTAACTCACATGAGAGACATAAATGACAAAGAAGAAAACTAGTACAATCAATACATTAATAAAAACGTGTTTAACTTGAAAATTAACAGTCCCCTTTCTTGTTCACTCCCGAGACCTGAGCCACTACGGCACTAGGCACCACGCGTGTGTAACGTCCATAAAACAACCGCAACAAATCGGTTAAAATGCTGTGGCAGGGTTTCCTACTTATTGAAAAACTTGATAGAGACACAAAGACATCTAATCACAGCTGAAACTCAATAGAAACCTTTAAAATAAATTTAATTTTACTCACAATAAACTGCGTGACAATCTGATCAACAGTGGAATCCATTGCTGCAAAGACTCGCCAGAAGTGAGCTACTCAGTCAGTCGAGAGGCTGACCTCTGGCAGAACTCTCTAATTGGCTGAAAGAGCCCGAGACAGACAAGACGTGCATCCAGTTAGATACAGGTCCGTGGTTTGAGGGCCTGATCCGGTTTGCCTCCGCCGCCCACCAGGAGCGCTTCAGTTTTTGAGTCATTGAGTTGGAGCTTGTTCCGGGTCATCCACCGTTTCACGTCAGAGATACAGTGTTCGCTGGTAGAAAGAAGAGAATGGATTTGAGTGGAAAGGGGGGAGTTGTATAGCTGGGTATCATCAGCAAATTTACTGTGAGAGACTGAATGACTGTCAATTACATTGGAGAGTGGTTGGGTTTACAGTAGAAACAGCAGAGGACCCAGAACAGAGCCCTGAGGGACTCCGTACTTGATAGGGATAGGATCAGAAGCAAAACCCGAGATCGAAACAGTATGTCTACGTTCTGAGAGATATGAATGCAAGAAGGAGAGTGCTAAGTTCCCAATGCCAAAAACGTTTCTAAGACAGGTGAGAAGAATTCCATGGTCTATTGTGTCGAACGAGGCACTCAAGTCCAACAGAGTAAGAAGAGAAACTTTGGAATCATCAGAAGCAACGAGAAGATCGTTTAGAACACGGAGCAGAGCTGTTTAGGTGGAATGATGAGCACGGTACGCGGATTGAAAACAGGCCAAAAGGTCTCACTGGGACACGTGCTCCAGCAGCTGCTACAAAGCTAGCTTCTCTAACAATTTGGACAGAAAAGAAAGATTGAAGACTGGTATATTATTACTAAGTTTGTTTGGATCCAGGTCCTGCTTCTTCAAGAGTGGCTTAACTATAGCCTGCTTGAAAACACTAGGGAAGGTGCCAGTCCGGAAGCAAACATTGATCATTTGTGTCAGGACGGGTAGGATCTCGTCAATACACTCAACTAAGAGTGGTGTGGGAACAGGATCAAGGTCACAGGAATCATTCTGGAATCATTGCTTTGAAAGCACCTTGGCGCCAATGGAAACGAGAATACATTCTTCACTAAAGCAATTCAAGTCTCTTGTTATTCTTCCAAAGATTATGCTCGAAAATATAAAGACTTTGCAGCACTGAATCAAAATATAACATATGGTGGTATTTTGAACTTATCGAGATCTTCTGGTTTTGTATGTGCTGTTGTTTTTTATTCG